>VWZX01004956.1:458311-544995 GCA_013399015.1 Galbula dea
CCCCCCTCCCACCCCCGGCCCCTCCCGGGCCCTGCTGCCTTCCCACGAAGTGCTTTTGGGGTCTGCTCGGTCTCCGGCCAGCTAGTTCTCTCCAGCCCCTCAATGCCTCACTCCTATGTTCATCCATCTCCACACACCCTCTGCCAGCCACCCATCTCTCTTGGTCCCCCTCAAACATTCATATCCATCTGTACATCTTCTGCTGTCCATCCATCCCTCCCTCTCCATTCCCTCAAACATCCACCTGTCTATCTCCAGGCACCCTTCTCTGCTGTCAANCCAGTCCAACCCCCTGCTCCAGCAGGGTCACCCACAGCAGCTTGCCCAGGATCACCTCCAGCTGCCTTGGCAATCTCTCCACACAAGGAGACTCCACAACCTCTCTGCAAAGCCTGGGCCAGGGCTCCAACACCCTCACACCAAACAAGCTTCTCCTGCTGCTCAGCTGGAACCTCCTGGCTTCCAGTCTGTGCCCAGTGCCCCTTGGGCTGTCCCTGGGCACCACTGAGCAGAGTCTGGCCCCAGCCTCTTGCCCCCAGCCTTCAGCTCTTGCTCAGCATTGAGCAGCTCCCCTCTGGGGCTGCTCTTCTCTGGGCTCAGCAGCCCCAGGGCTCTCAGCCTTTCCTCCTGCCAGAGATGCTCCAGCGCCCTCAGCATCTTCCTAGCCCCTGCTGGACTCTCTCCAGCAGTCCCTTGTCTCTCTAAATTCCCCAGTTCCTGTCAAGCTCCCTGTTCCCTATGTGCTGCTCTCCTCTGCTCTGGTGCTTCCAGATTCCCCCAGCATGACTCTGCTTGATGTCCTGCCCAGCCCAGACCCTTTGTTGATGGCAGTTGGAAGTGTCACAGCCTCTCCCTCACCCCCTGCCTTGCTGTGTCAGCACCAGAAGTGCTCTTTGCAGGGCTCACTGGGACGATGAAGTGAGCTTTCTGGTGGTACTGGTAAGGTAGCTGGAAACTGGTCTCCAAGGTGGCTCCTTGCAGCCAGGATGGAAGAGAGACACCTTCACTCTCTGACTTCATCCACTGCACGGTGGATTTGGCCTCATCTTCCCCCAGCACCAGGTGTTTCCTCCCCTCTCCAGCCTCTGCAGGTGCTTTAGGGATTCCCCAGAGCACTGCTTGTGTCCAGCCTTTCCCACCCCTCAACCATTCAAGCCCTCAGCTCCCCAAAGCCTTGTGGCCTCTTTCCTTAGGTCCCATCCCCTCTGGGCAGCAAAGTGCCCAGGGTTTGAGCACATCTCAGCTGGGTTCTCTTCTTGAAAAGCCAGTTCTTGCCCTCAGGAGGATGCCTGCTCCCAGCTGGCTCACTCTGCTTTTCTGGGAAGGGCTTCAAGGAAATTCCCTTGCTCACAGCCTTGCCTTTCAACAGAATGAAACTGAAGCCAAAGCTGCTGTTTGTTCTCCCTCATGGAGAGGTAGAGAGACATGTGTCAGCCACATGGTGAGGGCTTTGCTGGCCAGAAAGCTATGCCAGGGCCGGGTGGGGACAGGGCAGGATGCACCCAGGACCATGGGGTTGTGGGCTGCCCACCCACAGGTTGGCTGGGGAGGGATAAGCTGAGCATCCCTCATTCTTTTGGATGCATTGATGAATGGAATCAGGGCAATGCTGCCTGCAGACATCTGGTGGGGCTGGGGCAGCCTGGGTGTCCCACACTTAACTCCAAGCCCTGAACAGAGAGAGGGTTGGAAGGGACCTCTGAGGCTCATTTAGTGCCACACTTGAGTGGCAAACCCAGCTGCTTTGCTTAGCCCCTGTGCTAAATCCTCCTGGCCCACAGGGGTTTGGGGCTGTGGCCACCCCACCACAAGTTGCACTTGTCAGGGATGCAGGGCTGGGGACAAATGGTCCCTGAGCATCCCTCCCTGCCACCACCCTGAGCACCAGTGCTGCACAACAGCCTGATGGCCTCTGCAGGAGTCACCTCGGGAAGAAAAGCAGGACTGGTGATGTAAAGCTGAGCTTAGCAGGCAGAGACAGGGACTCAAGCTGGGCTGCATCTGCATGGAGCTGGGCCAGCAGCCAGGAAAGGTAACTGAAACCTCCTGCTCCCATCCCAGGGCTCTGCGGCTCCTTTGGTGAAGAGACTCCCTCGTGCTTCTCATTAAATCCCCTCCACACATTTGTTTTTTCCTGTCCCAGAAAGGTTCTGGCCCTTTCCTGGCTCTGTCAGATGACAAAAAACCTCCTAAAAGTCTGCTGTCACCTCTCAGAATTAAAACCAAAGGCTCCAGGGGTCAGTTTGCTGGGGGAGCATCCTTTAGGCTGCTGGTGGAAGGCAGCACTCTCTGCTCTATTGCAAAGCATCCCAGCATGCTGGGGGTTGGAAGGAACCTCTGGGGATCAGCCAGTCCAACCTCCCTGCTCCAGCAGGGGCACCCACAGCAGCTTGCCCACGGTCACCTCCAGCTGCCTTGGCAATCTCTTCACACAAGGAGACTCCACAACCTCTCTGCAAAGCCTGGGCCAGGGCTCCAACACCCTCACAACAAACAAGTTTCTCCTCCTGCTCACCTGGAACCTCCTGGCTTCCAGTCTGTGCCCAGTGCCCCTTGGGCTGTCCCTGGACACCACTGAGCAGAGTCTGGCCCCAGCCTCTTGCCCCCAGCCTTCAGCTCTTGCTCAGCATTGAGCAGCTCCCCTGTGGGGCTGCTCTTCTCCTAGCTCAGCAGCCCCAGGGCTCTCAGCCTTTCCTCCTGCCAGAGATGCTCCAGTGCCCTCAGCATCTTTCTAACAGGATTTAGGATTTCTGTGTTTCTTTATCTTTCTTCAGGTTTGTCCAGATCTTCCTCCAACCAGTTCCAGAGGTGTCTGAGTGATGCTCTTCCCCTTCTACTCCTCAGAGCCTCCCAGAAAAGGCACCAGTGAAACCCTCCTGCCTTCAAACTTTCTATGGATTTGGCTCAAAAGCCCAGGTGGTTACTTCCCCAACACAGTAACACTGCAATGGGAAGTTATAAATAACAATGAATAAATAATACACATTGGAACAAGATCATCCTGGCTCTTTACAGCTTGGGCTGAGAGAAGAAATAAAGGCTCCAGGGAAAAGCCCTGGGGGAGTGAAGGGCTCCTGTGGGCAGCTTCAGAACAGGGAATGTGTCCTGGTGTGTGGCAGGGCAAGGGAGCCCCTGCACTGTCCATGTTGTGCTGGGAAAAGTCCTTTTTGAGGGGGAAAAGGAGGAAATTTGGGGTGGAAATCAGACTCTGAGGTTATTGCTGCTGGCTTTGGGGAGGGACTTCACTGTGCTGGGAGCCCCCTGAGCTCTGCTCCATGGAGAGTGTCTGAGGAGTGGAGAGGAGGTGGTGGCAGGAGGGCACCTTTTGGAAAGCTCATGGTCATCTTTTTTTCAATGGAAAAAGGAAACCAAAAAAAAAAAAACCCAAATAAGGAGAAAAAAATCCTTTAATTGGAGCTCTCTTGGCCAGCTTCTAGAAACCAGCAGCTTGGGCCACTTGGCAAGAGCAGGAAGCTGAGGGCTCCCATGGCCCTTGGGCTCCTGCTGCTCCTGGAGATCGATGGGATTCAGACCCTTAAAAGCTTTTAGGGCTGGAGGCCAAGGTCAGCTCTCCTGCAGAGGCACAGGGATGGCATCCTCTGCCAGCTCTCAACCCACCCCTTGGTTCTCTGTGATGGGAAGATCAACTCCATCCTGATCTGTGCTGGAAACCCCTGCCAGGCACCTTCCCTGACCTCTGAGCAGCTCCTGGCTCCAATGCCCATGACAGAGCTTTGCCATTCCAGGAGGAATTCTCTCTGGATTTAGGCAGCTGGGGAGGGATCAGAGTGAAACCTCTCCCCCTTCACCCTCAGCCCAGGCCTTGTGCCTGTTCCTCCTGGCTGTGCTCTGCTGCTAAATGCAGGGAGTGCTCTGGATAACCAGAGTCCCTGCTCTGGTGGGAGCTAATCCCATGGGATGGGGATCAGATATTCCCATGGGGATGGGGATCAGTTATTCCCATGGGGATAGGAATCAGTTACTCCCATGGGGATTGGGATCAGCTATTCCCTCTGGGATTGAGCTCTGTTATTCCCATGGGGATGGGGCTCAGCTGGACCACAGCATCAAAGCAGGCTGTTGAGATGTTGCTCTCCAGCCCCAGGGTGGTTGCTGACACCATTCTAGCACTGGCTGGGCCAGGATCAAACCACAGTTCCAGCCCTTTGTCCATCCCAGGACAACCACAGCCCTCTGGTGTCAGTGCTGCTGGGGCAGGAGGATCAGGGATGTGGCCTGGGGATGTCAGTGGCAGTGGGGAGGGCTGAAGGGCTTGGAGACACACAGGGCAACCTGCTATGAGGGCTGAGGCTATGGGGCCACCCCAGTGCTGTCTGGGGGCTCCTCAGCAGCGATTTCACTTGGGTTTTGGCCCCCAGATACCCTCGAGGTGAGGATGTGACCTGGTATCACTGCTGGACACCTACCTGGGGTGTACTCAAAGCACCCAAAAAGCACAGCTCTGTAAGAGGGATCAAGGATCCCTCAAACTCAGGGGGAAAACAAATGATTTCCATGACTATCAAAGTGTCCCAGTCTGGTTTGGATTACACTCCTTCATTTCCATGCCTGTAATTTCTCCTAATGCCTCTCTCCATCCCCTCCTCCCTTTTTCACTGGCTAATCCCTAGCCTGACAGCTCCCAGCCTCCCTCCCTTTCCTTTCTTTTCTCCTTCCTTTCTTTAACTGTCCTTCCAGCGTGATCCATCACCCTGCCTGCAGCAGGGGGGATGCATGGGAGCAGCTGAGATGAATCTCTGGTTCCTTATAAGGACCTGGCAAAGGAATCTCCAGCAAGCAGAGACCACAATGTCCAGGAAACTCAATCCTTCCTCGGGACAGAGCCCCAGCAAAATCCTGAGACAGTAAAAATAGATCCTGCTTTCCCTCCCTCAGAAAGAAACAGGATTTTGTGTGATTTAAACCAAGCCTGGCAGGGCCATGGCAAGAGCTGGGCTGGGGAGGGGGAGGAGAACTGCTCCTGGTGGCACATCTCACAGGGGACATAAACATGTCCAGGGCAGCAAGGTTATCAATATTCTTCTGCTTAAGCTATTGATTGGTTCCACATGCCAGGGGCAGGGCTGACTTTCTGCTCCCCACCTTGGCTTTTGGGAACTGATTGATTCACTTTTGTTGCTGATGGCTGAAGAATTCTGCTGGGAGGAGGAAATGACTCTCAGATCCATCCTGGCATCCATAAGGACAGAGGGAGGCAGGCAGGGGAGGCTGCAGCAGGGCCTGGGCAGGGAGATTTGCTTCTCCTTGGCTCACAGCTAGGCTTTTTGCTGCTCTTCTTCTTATGGTGGGAGTGGTTGGCTGTTTGAATTGCTTCAGGGCTTAGGCAGGTGGAGAAGAGAGAAGAGGAGAAGAGAGTAGAGCAGTGTAGAGGTGCAGAGAGCAGAATAGAGCAGTGTAGAGGTGCCTAGCAGAATAGGAGAGAGTAGAATGGAGCAGTGTAGAGTAGCATAGAGTGAAATAGGAGAGAGTGAAGCAGATATTTGCACTGGAAGGGACCTGCAATGATCACCTGCTCCAACTCTGGGATGCTTCTCCAGCTGGTTTGCAGCCTGCATGTAGCCCAGACAGGATCCAGTGGTTTGTTGGGGTTTTCTCTTCCCTTTTCTCTTCTGCCAGCATCTGGTCTGCACCAAGCAGGGATGATACTGGTGGTTGTGCTGGAAATATTGGCTGCTAAGACTGCTGTGCCTCAGTTTCCCCATGTGTAGAGCAGGGGAAGCTGAGCCCTGCCTGGCTGGCTGGTCTCTGGAGAGTTCAGCTGGTTGCTGCCCAGAGAACCTGAGGCTCTCTTTATTAACTGGGGAAGCTGGAAATGTCAGTTTGCAGATGGTGTTTTCTGCTCTGCTGCTGCCAGGGTTGTTTCCAGGTTCCTTAGGGGTGCATCAGCAGGTTGCCAGGAGGTTGGGAACATCCACCCATCCCTGAGGACTAACACAGCTCTGGGAGGTCACTCAGCTTTGCTGGAGCTGGATGATCATCCCCAGGGCTCCTGCTCTCCTCCCCAGGCAACCTTCAGAAAACCCAAGCAGCTAAGCTTTGCCCCTGCTCCTGCCTGTCAGGAACCAGCCAAGGCTCCTGTTTGGGGATGAGATTCCTCTCCTTGCTCCCCAAAATCTTTACTCCCAGAGTCTTGAACACATCAGGCACCATCCCACCGTGGCCACCTGCATGTTTGCACTGGCTGCTTCCTCTGACCTGGCCCCATCCTGACCCTCATCCAACAGCAAGATCCATCCCTGGGACCTCCCCACTGCCCCATCACTCATCCTGCCTCCATGGGGCAGCAGCCCTAAAGGTTCCAGGTCATTAAATCACCTTCATTTCCCCCTTCCAGACAGTTCTGACAGTGAGCAAAGCAGGGGGTGGCTGGGGCAGGGCAGGAAGACAGAGGCAAAGGTTGGTTGGGGAGGGGGATCCCAACCCCTTCCAGGACTCTGAGGAGGTTTCTGCAAGGCTGGGCCAGGGCAAAGCAGCTCCAGCAGTGCTGGGAGGTTGGAGTGAACCAGGCTGCTGTTTGTGATCTGCCTGGGATGTGCAGAACAGCTGCAATGTTCCAGCTCCACTTAGTTTCCTTCTCCCCAGGGGTGCCCTGAGCCCTCCATTTGCTTTTGCTCTTTGCTGAAGTTGCTGGGGAGATCTTCATCAGCCACTGGGTGAGGTTGGAGGAGATGAAAAACCTTCCCCAGCTCTTCCTCAGGGAGATCCTAGTGCCCCTGACAGCACCCAGCCCAGCCCAGCCCTGCTCAGTGACTGGGAAGTGAAGAATCCTTCCTCCTAGGGCCTCTTGCTCTCCAAGATCTCCTCCAAGTCAGGTAACAAATGGGGTAATAAACTTGACCAGATTATAGCTTCCTAATGAACTCAGCTTTCTCCTTGCAGTCACTGTCCATCCCAACAGCTAGAGCCCTTTGGCTCTGGCCACTGTTCTCCTCTGCTGGATGTGGAGTGAAACCCTGAGCAGAGAGAGCACAACTCAGATTCCCCTTTGCTCCTGTTCCCCCCCCAAATCACACACCCCAAGAGAGGTGGAAGGAGAGAGCAAGGTCAAAGGGCTCCTGTCTCCTCTGCTTTGGCTTAAAATGCACTTGGGGGGAAGCAAAGAGAGCCAGGGAGTCACCTTTGCTTCCTTGGGATAATGATGCTGTCAGTTAATGGGGGGAGGGAGGGAGAGAATCTCAAGTGACCCCCAACAGCTCAGGTCACCATGTGGTTCCTCCAGCCCCATCTCCCTGAGGGATGAACATTTCCTGTCACCTTTAGTGAGGGCAAAAGGTGCTGCCTGCACCTCCCCACTGGGATCTGGGCTGACTTTGGGCTTTCCCTGCCTGGGCCAGCTCAGGGGATGCTCTTCCACCCCATGGGGTGAGGAGGTGCTGGTGTAACTCTGATCATGGGGGTCTCTACACACCAAATCTTCACCTTCATCAAGGGATGCAACTGTTTGGGAGCTCTCTGGCCACATTTCCCTCTGCTCTGGTCCATGTTCATCCCAGGAGACCTTATCCATCCAGCATCATGCTCTCTGCCTTCCAGTGCTTCCCTCCCACACCCACCCCATGGTCTCTGGTGCAGGAGGGATCTGGACCTGGCAGAGCTGCTGGATCAGGCTCCTCACAGAGGTACCAAAAAGGAGGAAGAGGAGAGCAGGATTGCAAAGGAAGCCCAAGCTGTCACTCAGAGATCCTATCCCTATGGCAACTGCTTCCAGCATCCTGGCTGCAGCATTTTCTCCTTTTTGTCCCTCCCTCTGGGTACCTGTGCCCTGAAGTGGGGCAGGAAACCTCCTGAGGGAGCTGGAGAGGAGCTGAAGATCGTGGGACATCTCAGGGCTGTGAGGAGAGGTGAGAAATCAGGGAGGTTCTGCCTGGAGGGCAGCTGAGAAACCAGCTTGGGGGGCAGCAAAGCCATGACCCCTCCCCTGGAGCCCCATGTGCTGCTCTGGGGGATGCTGGAAGTCCAAAAGCTTCTTCCCACCCCTCCTCTGCCATCCTGAGCTGCTGACCCCAGCCATGGCTAGGCAAGCCCAGAGAGGAGAAGTCCTGCAGGGTTGGAGTCCAGCTGGCTTGAATCCAGGGCTTTGAAGGTGGATGGGAGACAGGAGATGATGTTGGGGAGGCAAAGGCATTGCCCCTGATAGAAAAGCAAAACTCTTCTGAGCATTCTTGGGATGTTCCAGCAAACCTCCAAGCTCCTTACTCTACCCTGTGGGAGATGGTGGTGAAGGCTGAAGCCTCAGAGCTGTGGTGGGTCCCTCCTGGAGCTCAGCTGGATGCATTAGCCAGCAGTGATGTGGTTGGGAGAAATCCATTTCCATCTATCTCCCTGCAGGAGAGTGGCTCTGGGCAGGGCCTGGCTGCCAAGTGCTCATCAGGGTGAAGCTCCTGGGACCTTCTCCCTGCCTCCCAGGCTCATTAGGATTCCTGCAGGGAATAAAGCTTCAAAGAGAGTTACTGCTGTGTGCAGGGGGATGGGGTAGGCTTGGGAGGGAGGGGAAAGGTGTGAGCAAACACATCTGCCTTCCCCTGGGGAACCCTCCCTGGTGAGAGAGGGAGGTCCCTGGGCAAATGGCAACCTGGGGCTGGGATCAGCTCCTTCCACAGGGTAAGGTCTGGTTGGACTCCATGGTCTGAGAGGTCTTTGCCAGCCTAACTGAGGCTCTAAAGCAGGTGCTTGAGGCTTCCTGTGCTTCATCCATGTGGCATCTGGCAGAAGTGAGCCTGGAGATGAGGAGGACACATGCTGAAGGCTGAGCTGCAGTGAGTGAGTGCAGTGTACTGGTGCCAGACTGGGCTGACTGGGATGGAGGCTCCTGGCCCCACTAGGCTGATCTCAGTGGGTGCTTGGTGTGATGGCCAGCTCCTCCCACCCCTGTCCCCAGAAGCTCTTCCCAGCAGTGGGACAGAACCAGAAGGGAGCTAATTTCCCAGCCTGTTGAGATAATGAGGTAAGCTAATTGCTGCCTTCACTCCTTATGCAAATTAGCAGCCCCTGGCCCTCCCCCCAAGGCCCCAGGCACCTGCAGGAGGAGGCTGAAAGCAGGGCTGGGACCTGCCCCACTCTCCTATTTTGGGTGGGAGCCCCTGGGCTTGGTGCACTGGTCTCTGCTGATCTCTCACCACTGCACCCACAGCATCCACCCATGTGCACGGTGCCTACAGCTCTGTCCCCTCCAACCCCTTGCCTTGCCCATAAACAGCCCAGCTCCTGCTCCTTCGCTTTAATTAGCTCAATTAGAGTGTGTTTTGTTAATGATCTGGTCCCCAGGGGGGTGATGGCAGGTTTAGTAGCTGTTTGCTGGGTGGCTGACTGTGTAGAGCAGAGCAAGGAAGGGAAGTGTCCCTTGGCAAAGCTCTTGTGCTCTGGAAATCAGGTGAGAGCTTCCTAAAGGTCAGAGGAATGAAGCTCAGCTGGCTAAGGGTAATGTGATTGGGGTGAGCAGTGCTGTCTCCTCAGGGAAAGGAGCCTTCCAGACCTGCTGGAATTCTCCCAGTCAAGTAAACAACACCGAGGACAAAGAGGAAATTGGTAAAGGTAATTTTATTCTGGCTTCTAGAAGGGTTTTAATGAGCTCCATAAGATGACAGCAATAAGGAAACGCAGCTGGGGTTTGCAACAGCAAGGCTGGGCAAGGGGGAGGAGGAAAAGCTGCCTGCGAGAGAAGCAGGGCTTGTTTGGGGACCAACAGCTCCTGGCTTTGCTGGGTGGATGTAGGGAGGTCAAGGCAAGCAGCCCTGGGATGCTTTCAGCGGGGCTGGAGGTCAGGTGCATGTGGAAGTGAAGCCCTCCGAGCCCTCCAGGTCTGGAGAGGTCTCCTGCTGGGCTGGGGAGAGCTCCGCCGGCCCCGGGGGCTTGGGAAGGGCTCCGCCGGCCCCGGGGGCTCGGGAAATGTGGCTGCAGGAACCTCTGGTGTCTTCCTAAACCATGAGGGGTTTGCTCCGAGGTCTCCAAGAGCTGCACAGCTTCATCCTTGCCTCTTCGGAGGAGCAGGGCTTGGGATGCTGAGGCTGAGCCTTCAGACTCCCCAGGGACACAGGAGACGTGCTGAAAGCAAACAAACCATTAGCCACCGCTCCTGTCGCCAAAAGCCTTCCTCTGCCTCCGCTCAGCCGCAGGCAAACAGCACAACAAACAAACCCACCGGGGAGGAGGGCTGGGGGGAGCCGCAGGGGAGGGCTAGGGGAGCTGCTGCCCCACGACTGCCTGCCTGGGTTTGGGCTAAATCCTTGCTGGAATGAGCCAGGAGGTTTGGGAGGAAGAGGAGAAGGAGGAGGAGGAGCTCGGGGCTGGGTTTTTGGTGGAGATGTATGTCAGAGCTTGGGGCAAGCATCCCAATGTGTAGAGGCAAGGAATAGGTTGGATGTTAGGGAGGAATTCTTTACCCAGAGGGTGCTGAGGCACTGGCACAGGTTGCCCAGAGAGGTTGTGGCTGCCTGATCCTGGCAGGGTTCAAGGCCAGGCTGGATGTGGCCCTGGGCAACCTGCTCTAGCTGATGGCATCCTGCCCATGGCAAGGGGTTGGGGCTAGATGATCCTGAAGGTCCCTTCCAGCCCCAGCCACTTTCTGAACTCTCTGGGTTAACCCAAGCAACATTTCCACCTCTTGTGCTGCTCAGAGGATACTAAGGGCAGCTCAGGGAGTGACTTTTCCTTCACTCACCTCCCTCCCCATTCCCTGGCATGAGAAGGTGTAAGGGACCCATATGCCACTGCCCTGGAGGTGCTGGTGGCTGCTCGGGCTCCTAACCCCTAGCAGGGCTAGGGGTTACAAACCCCTTCTTTTGCCCTCTGGGTCCTGCTGGGAGCCCTGGCCGGGGAAGGGATGGACCTGGGAGCCCTGGCCGGGGAAGGGATGGACCTGGGAGCCCTGGCTGGGGAAGGGATGGACCTGCTGGGAGCCCCGGCTGGGGAAGGGATGGACCTGGGAGCCCCGGCCGGGGAAGGGGGGGACCCGGGAGCCCTGGCCGGGGAAGGGATGGACCCGGGAGCCCCGGCCGGGGAAGGGATGGACCCGGGAGCCCTGGCCGGGAAAGGGATGGACCTGGGAGCCCCGGCCGGGGAAGGGATGGACCCGGGAGCCCTGGCTGAAACCTGAGCTGTGGCCACTGGCAGTGACTGACTGGCTTGGGGCAAGGGGTTTATTTTGGGGTGGGGGGGAGATATGGCTGCTGCTATTGAAACTCTCCTTGTTTTAAAAGCACTGCAGCTCCCTGGCTAATAAAGAGAAGGATTTGCTGAAGCCACTCGAGGTCCCATTTTCTCTGGAACCCATTTCCATGGCATGAATCACCGAGTGGAGTGAACTCAATTAGTTCAGACAGAGGCAGGAGATAAATCAGGGTCCCATTAGGAAACCCTAAGGTTAATTTATGGCCTGGAGCAGCACTGGCTGTCTCCCTTCTCTCCCCATATGCAACCTGCTCCAGAACAAGTTGAGAAGCAGGTTGAGATCTCTGTTATCTTGGGTAGAAGATGCACCAGAGTTATTCAGCCAGCTCTCAGACCTCAGCCTTGACCAGATGACCCAGATCTGGAGAAGCAGAGCAGTTTTCCTCCCAAGGAGCCTCATTCACCCATTTGCTCATTCATCCATGGCAGCTTTCCTGCAAAGGGATGCTGGAAAGAAAGCCAGAGCCTTCCAGGAAATCTGGGCTGGAGCTTCCCTCCCAGCAACCCATGCTGGATGGAGGCTTTGCCCTGTTCAATCCATGGGCAAGTGGTATGCTCCTTGGGTCACATCCTGCTTGCAGTCTGAGGAGTGCTTGTTGGGTGCTTGGGTCCCTGTTAGCAGCAGGGGTTCTGCTGAGTGCTCTCCCTGAGCACCTACTGATGGAGACAGAGCTCCAGGCTGGAGGAGATGAACCTGGGTTTGCTTTCTCTGGCTGATCTCTCAAGCCTGGAGCCCCCAGGGAGGTTGCTACCTGCTCAGTGTGTGCTCTGGAAGCTGCATCTCCACCCTGGGCAGCAGAGCCAGATGCTTCTATCAATAATGGAGTTGCTCTGGTCTCCTTCCAGTCAATGGAGAGGGACAGGAATCTTCTGGGGACAATTTAGATCTCAGATGAGCAGAATCATTGCCCAGGCAAAGAGAGGCATGTCCAGCACACAGAACCACAGAGGTTTGGGCAGTCTGTGGTGAGTTCCCAAAGATTTGAAAGCTTAGGGGAGTGGATTTGGGGAAAAGCAGCAGTTTTGCTCCTGGCTCCTCTGGAAAGAGCATCTCTCCCCTGCCAGCTGCCTGTGGCAGGGCTGCCTTCCCCAGGAAGGGCTATACAAGGAGGGTGCCAGGGTCCCCTCTGGGGCTAGGCAGGGCTGGCAGCTTGGATAGATCATGTCCCACCACCAGCCCTCTGCTTGGCCAGCCTCTGGGCTGGGGTGGGGAGGTGACCAGAACCCAGCTCAGGGAGCTCTGGTTCATCCTGAGCATCCCCATCCCCTCTGGCTGGGGGCAAGGTGGGGTGGGAAGGAGCTACTGGCTCCTGTATTCATGTCACCAAGCTCTGGGGTCAGTGTCACAGCAGCAGGAAGGCAATGGGGAAGGACAGGATGGGGGTGCAGGAGGGAGGAAGGTGGCCTCACCCCAGTGTCTGAGTGAAGCCAGAGCTGGCAGCAGTGAGGAGTTGAGTCTGAAAGGGTCATGTTTATCTACCAAGGGTTATACCTCTCTTCTGTGATGCTCCATGGCCAAGCTGGACCTGTGACATGGCCAGGGGAGATGCTGCTAAGCCCTTAGAGTGAGAACCCCTAAATCCCTCCCCTCCACAGCCCTGGTCTCCCCCCCCTGTGAGGTGCTGGCAAGTGGCATTTTGAACAGCTACACTCTCAATATTTATTAGCCCTCATAAAACCTCCATCCAAAGGCTCCTGGGAGCAGATCTGGTGCAGTGCAGACTTCCCAGACATCACCCAGGGAAATCAGCTCCTGGCAGGGAGGTTTGGGAGAAGCTGGGAGGGCTGCTGGAAGGAGGAAGGGGGGAGGGGAGGGCAGGGCAGCTCCTATCAGGGCAAAAATTCCCTCCAGTCTTTTTTTGCTCTTTATTATTTACTTAGCAGCTTTTGTTTAAACCTTTTTACTGGCTGTGGAAAGAGGCTGGGAGCATCTCTCTGCTCTGCTCTGGTGGCCAGCAGTGCTCCTAGTGGAGCTGCTCCTGGAGGTGTGAAGGTGGTTTGAGCAGGGAGGGCTCAACCTCAGCCTCTCCTTCCTGCTCCTGGACCAGGGAGACTTCCTGAAACCTTGCTGCTTCCAAGCCACCTCCCTGCCAGTGGGGAGCTGAGGAGGAGCCAGGGGGCTTAGAGATGGGGAGAAGGTTCCCTCCAGGGGCTGCTGGTGACTGAGTCCAGTGCTGCAGGTCCTGGATGATGCTGGGACACTAATAATCCCCTAAAGCTGCCCAGTACCTGCCCAGCCTGGCAGGATCTGGCCCCCAGGACCAACCTTGCTGGGCATTCAGCATCCTCCAGCCCCAGTCTTGCATCCTGAGCCTTCCTCCTGTCAGAGCTGGGGAAACACTTGAATGAAGGATGAGCTTTTGGAGAGGGGAGAGCAGAGGTCCTTGAGATCTGTCTGGTTAACTGGCAGTGACCACAAGGCTTCACTGAATTAGATGATTTAAGGATTTCCTCTCTGCTGCAGGGGAGGTGAGGAAGAGCCAGGGGCTGGGATCAAGGAGCTGTGGCCTTGTCCTGGCTTCATGCAACCTCCTTGCCTTGGGATGGGTTTCTGCTTCCCCTTCATGCTGCAGCACCTTCCTGGGCCACTCCTCCTTCATCCCAGCAGGAAAAAAGAGATTCCCTTTTGGTTCCTCCCCTGCAAAACAGTAGCCAGTGCTGGGGGCAGCTGCCTGTTTCCATGCCTTTGGCTTTTCAAGGAGAGGGCTCCACGTTCCCTCAGGCACCCCAGGCACCCCCAGCTCCTCTCAGCTCTGCCACCACCCTGCCCAAGTGCCCCAAGTACCCCAGCAGGGACCAGCACCCTCCTCACATCCCCCCAGGAGCTCCTGTATCAGCCTCCCCCTCCCCTGGCAGAGCTCTGGTTGCACAGCAGTGCCCCAAGACTGGGGTCTCCTCCCTGCCCAGAGCACCCACCAGGTCCCAGGGGTGGGGGGGACCCTGCCTTGGCAGTGCCAGGGCCATGGGGGTCACCTGTCCCCTCCCTGGTGGAGAGGATCTCCTCCAGGACACCACTGAGTCCCCAGTGTCACAACCTCCCCGTGCCATGGTGGCCAGGGCTGACCCCTGGCAGGGTTGGGATGCCCAACCAGTGCTTCCAGAGGAGAGGATAAATCTTGGGTCTCCCCAGGGCTAAGCCCCCTCCCTGCTCTCCCCCCAGGGACCCACACAGCCCCCAGAGGTCTGGCTCCAATCAACTTCCAAGCCTCCTCCCTGAGCAGCTGCTAGCTGCAGTGTTTCAGGGGCAGACTCTGTCTCTGCTTGCTGCTGCTGAGGCTTCCCCAGCTCATGTGGGGCAGGGATGCTGAGGGAGGGATCCAGGGGCTGGGGGCACCCCCAGCCTCACCTGGGGCAGCTCCAAGGCTCTGCCCAGGGCAGAGCACAGCAGGGAATGGAGCAGGATGTGGCCTCAGTGGGGATCACAGCCAGATCTGGGGGCAGCAAGAAGTTATTCCATGGATGAAGGAATCCCTGGGGGGAAGGTGAGGATCTGAGATGGGAAATGAGTTTCCTACAGCCCCCTCCCAGGTCCATCTGAGCTCAGCAGGTGCTCCATGGGGCAGGATCAGGCCATGCCTTCACCCTCCTGGCTTTGGGGATGTGTTCAGTCAGGATGCCCTTTGCTGAAGGGGCTGGGAGCCTGGGCTGGGGGCTGAACCACAGGGACCCTCCCTCCAAACACCTTGCCCCTCCACCCCAGGCAGCTCCCAGTGCCCAGCCCCCACAAAACTGGCTTCCTCAGCATCTTTTTTGCCTGCTGCTGGCTGAGAGCAGCTGAGTTAAGGATGGGTTGAGAGAGCCCCTGAGCTGCCTCTTCCCCAGTACCCACCAGTGATGTGTGGCCAGCAGGGAATTCAGGGAATCAATTGGCAGACAACTCAAGTGCCTTGAAATTTGGGTATATGGGGAAATAGGCAGCAGAAAGCTTTCATCTGGGAGAGCTCCTGGCTCTTAACAGTGCCAGGGAATGAGGAGGCTGGGAGGGAGCCATGGGGGAAGTAATACCTGGGGAGTGATGGAGATGCATTTGGCAGAGAAAGCTCCATGCCTTTTAGAAGCTGGAGGAGTTAAAGGGAAGAGCTGGAGGTGACAGGATGCTCAGCCTGGGGAGGGGTTCTGGGGGGTGGCTCCCACCTGCCAGCCTGGGGGTTGCCTGCTTCAGACTGCTCATGGCAGTGGAGGGACAGGTTGTGGCACTGGGCAAGGAGCAGGAGCTGGCTAACCCTCAGTGCCTGTGGCCCTCCCCCTGAATACCTGGAACCCCCCCCCAGTGCTGGTGAACCCCCTCCAATGCCTGGGAACCCCCTCCCCTAGTGCTTGTGAACCCCCTTGCTGCCTGTGACCCCCCCCTAATGCCTGCAGCCCTCTTGCTTCTCTCTCTCTCTCTGCCAGTACAGCTGATTCCTGTCCTGACTCACAGCAGAGGGGCCCTGGGCTTTGCCATCCCCCCCCAGCCCCACCCCACCCCCTTTAGCACTCTGCCTGGGGGAAAAAGGCAGCTCTTGACCTCTCCAGCATTTGGGGAGGTTTCTTTTCACAGCAGCTTCCACAAAGCACCAGATTGTTTCCCCCCCCAGCAGCCACCAGCTCCAGCAGTGTTGCTGCCTCCTCCAAGATGATGGAAAGCTTTTTTTAGGGGAGAGGGGGGAGGTGGCTCTTCTTTTGTCCAGGGATGGCTTCTGCACCCAGCATTGTCCACCCAGCTGCTGGTTCAGCAGGGCCTGTCCCTGGGTGCTCAGCCTGGTGCTGGCTGGGGTGAGGATGCTCTGCCTGTCCCTGGGTGCTCAGCCTGGTGTTGGCTGGGGTGAGGATGCTCTGCCTGTCCCTGGGTGCTCAGCTGGGGTGAGGATGCTTTGCCTGCTTCAGTTTCTCCAAGGGGCTGTGCTCACCTTGGGGTGCACACCTTGGGGGGCTGCAGGGCAGCTTCCTCCCACCCCATGCTTCTTGCACAGGCACAAGGTGATGGATGGTGGGGAGGAGCTGCTGACCTTGGCAGGGACAGGGAGGGCTGTGCCAAGGCCAAGGTCATGGGTGAGGGATGGGCAGGTGCACACACATCACTCCAGCCTGGCTCAGTGGGGAGAGGAGACTCAGCAACCTTTGCTGGGGTCTGATGGATCTGGCAGCTCAGAAGAGCCAGGCCAGGCTGGAGAGGCAGCCACCAGGGTCAGGTAGACAAGAGCAAGCACCTGGGACTAATTGCACTAAAGAAATGAGCAATTAAGAATGCTCCAGGAAGACTAAAACATCCCAGACCTCTCTCTGACCCCCTCTGATTTGGCTCAGGCAGCAGGGCTGAGATTCTCAACCTGGCTGCTCCTTGGGGATGAGGGTGTCATGGGGTGGAAGGGCTGTGGGACCATGGGGCATGGTTGGGGGGCAGCTGGGCGTGATGAGGACAAGTCTACAGTGCTGTTGTCCCAGGGCCACAGCAGGACAGGGCAGGATTTGGCCCTGGTGCAGGATGCAGCATGCCCTGAGCCCAGCCTTGTTCCCCACCACCTCCTAGGAGGATTTCAGCTCAGGGTTGGGCAGCTCCATGCTGGGGACAGCCGTGGGGCTGCTGGGATGTGCTGATCTTGGCTGGGATGCACCAGCCACATCCTCTCACACCTGCCCTCCACCTTGCTCTGAGCTGTACAACAACCACCAGGAGCTGGGGGGGAGGGGCGCCTGTAAGGTGGGTGGGAGGTGATGAGGATGCTGCAGCAGCACATAAGCTTCATTTGGGAGGGGATTGTACAGCTCCCAGCACCCCAAAACCCTTCACTTCACTCTTGTTTGCACTTCAGTCTTCATTTTCTGCAGCATTGCAAATCCTCACCAGGGGAGAGGAGCAGGGATGGGGTGCAGGGAGGGGTCTCACCCTCTCCAAGCTAGCCTTTACCTGCCCCCAGCCCACCTTCCAGAGCCCTGCTCCCTCCCCCTGCCTCCAGCACACTTAGCATGCAGCCAATTTGCTGGGAAGGAAATAAAAAGGCAGGCAATTAAAAAGCTGGTGGCCACAAGGAGAGAGGGTCAGCAGTTCATGTGCTAATGCAAGCAGGTTTTGTCCTGATTCATTAAGTCATTAACTCCCTTTTAATTGAAGCCCCTTGATGGAGAGGCTGGTTTACCTTTGAGGAGCAAAGGGGGAGACATCCCTCACAGCAGCCAGAGCAGGGAGGAAGCCCCCAGACCCTTTGGGGGTTGTGTTTTAGGAGCAGGGAGCAGAGCAGCCCGTTCACTGTGCAAGGCAGAAGAGCAGCAATGGGCTGAGGAAGCAGCTGGAGGGTGCAGAGAAGATAAAGGGGTGGTGGATTTTGGGGGGCCAAGCCCCAACCTCCTTGGAGCTGCTGGTCAGCAGTTGTCAGCCATTCCAGCCTTCCCTGGAGCAGCAGGAGGCTTTAATGCAGCCTGTTTCAGCTGCCTGCTGGCTTCCACCAAGGAGTAAACTTTGTTAAGTGATGATAAGCATCGAGGAGAGCCAAGAAATGCTGCTCCCAGTGGCCTGCAGAGCTGCTGGGAGCCCAAGCAGCAGAGAACTGGGGTGCTCTGACTCCAGCTGCCAGCTCCAGTGTGGAGAGCTGCAGTTTGAGCCCAGGTTATTCCCTGGTGGCATTAGGAATAATCCCAGCTTTCTCTAAAAGCCTTCCAGGGTTTTCCATCCCCAAGCCCATGGCTGAGCCCAGTGCTGTCCAGGGGCTCCCAGCCTGGCTCTGCTGCCTGGCCAGGAGGAGTTTTTGCTTCTCTGAGGGTGAGTCAGGTGAAGTTGCCTGAATGACAGACAGGCTCCATCTCAAAGCAGATTAATTAAGCTGCACGATGAGCCTGTGTGGACAGAGTTCAGAAGGAAAACAGCCTTAATTCGATTCCTCTGACTTGCAAATCGTGGCAGGGAAGTCAGCTGAAATCACATTAAGGCTGTTTCCACTCTGAACTGTGTCCTCCCAGGGGTTTAATGCCCTTTAACTGAATTCATTGAAATGCTTATTGAGACTAACTGGGTTAGGTGGCAGGCAGGGGTGGGGCTGGAGCCCCAGGGGCTGGGGCTGGGACCCCCATGGGGGCTCAGAGGGGTGGGAATGGGGCGGCAGCAGCAGCAGCAGCCTCATCCCATCATGTGAGACTCAAAGGCACGTTTTGGGTTGGAACCCCCTGATTGCTGCCAAAAGCCACTCTCCCCTCAGGTGGCTCTGCTGTGGCATCCCTTCAGAGCCAGTCCTGCCTTCGTGGCCCCCAGGTCACTGAGGACTTGGATTCTCTGCAAACTTCATGCCAGAAATTTTTCAGGGGCAGCTCTGGCCAAGGCCACTTGGGTGTGGAAGGCTGGAGAAGAGGAAGCTTTTTGTTCATGTGCTGTGGTGGTCAGAGCTGGGCCAGGCTGTCCAGCTCTGAGGGACAATGAGCTGCTTCTTGAAGCCATCGTTTCTTTGCCCCGTGGAGGAATGTCTTCCCCAAACGTGGTGGATGGAGCAGCAAGGAGCCCTGGAAACAGCAGCCACTGCCTTCCTTGAGGCTCAACCTGCTGCTGCTTTGGGTTGCACCTCCAGAACCACCTTCCCCTCACTCCCTGGGGCACAGGATGCTCTGCAGCTCCTCAGCTCAATCCCGAGCCCAGCGAGGCACCAGCTTTGTGCCATGTTGCCCTAGTCCCTGAAGCCAGGACCAGTTCCAGCAGGCAGTGGGGAGTTTGGGTCCCCAAATGGCACCAAGCAGTGTGTGTCAGCCCATCCCACAGGCAGGCAGCTCTGGCTGAATCACCCACCAGCTATTCTCCACACAAAGGATCCCTTTTCCTCCAGCTTGGCCGAGCTGCTGTCACCGGCTCCAAGCCGGCGGCTCCCTGGGGGTCCCAGCCCAAAACCGGGCCCAGGACCAAAACCCCCTCCTTGCCATGAGCCTTTTCCCCCCCTTTTTGTTGTTGTGGTCGTTGTATGAATGGGCAGCAGTCATTTCACACAGCAAGGGAAGGGAAGGAGGATGCACACACCCCGCAGGAAACACACCGCGGCTGCTCTGAAATGCAAGGTGCAGGGAGCTGGAGGAGGGGGAGAGGGCAAAGCCCCAGCCCCAGCTCCATCCATCCTGGCTTTAACAACTGGAGTTTGCCCTGTGTGAAGCTCAGGCCTAAAGGGAATCAATCTGGTGGTGTTTATAGCCCTGGCTGTGTTACCAATTAGGATGTTGTTATTGGATTAGATACAAGGAGATAGCAGCCTCCTAGGGCAAAGGCATCCTTGGGGGGAAGAGCAGTGGCTGGGGGAGGTGGCCCAGGATGGTGTTGGGCTGCCTGGGGGCTGAGCCTGCTGCCTGGGCTTGGAGATAAGGCTGGATGCTTCCAGAGTTTATCCCTGGAGGAAGGCAAGTGGCTGAGGGTGGCAGCACCCAGCATTCAGGTTTCACACTTCTTGCTGCCGTTGGGGGTTGCCAGGATCTGGTCCCCAAATCAGTTTGTGGTGACTCTCTGGGGCCAGGTCCTGCTTGGGGCAGTTTTAGGGCTTGGCTATGGCCTCCTGGGGCATCCCCATTTCAGCTGGGTCCCTGGCAGGTCTGACCACCCCTGCAATCCTTCACCTAGCCCTGTTCCTCTCCAGTGTCTGCTTCTCAGTGCTGCTCAGGCACAAAAGAGCTTTTGTGGCCTGGGAAGGAGCATTGCCAGACACAGGATGGGACTTCCCCAGCACATCTGTCTGCACAGCTGTGCTGGGGACCCAGGGAGGCCACAGGGGACCCAGGAGGGGGTGACCTTCCCAGGCAGGAGCTGCTCCAGCCTGGCCACCTTGGGTTCTACAGATGGGGTTGGAGTGGCACACAGAGAGCCAGGGATCTGGGACATCAGCTGGGACCTGCCCTCGCTTTTAGGGTCCCTGTCCATCACCCACTCCAAGGGCAGCACAGGAGCCTCCATCACTGGGTTGCTGAGCAGCTCTGTGCCTCAGTTTCCCCAGACAGAGCACTGTAGTGGGGAAAGGGGACCCTCTGAGCTCATGGAGGGGACACAATGCTCCTTTATATTGCTCCTAGGATCTGCTGGGCCCTAAAGGAAGAGTCTCCAACCTTAATAACTGTGTGTGTGAAATTCTCATCCCGAGATGGTGCCAGGGAAGACATGGCCTGGGGAAGCAGTGAAGTCCCCAGTGCCCAGCGGTGTCAGAACAGAGGAAAAACTCACAGGGAAGGGTGCCAAGCTGGGGCTGCCTCGGGGGAAGGGTCTCCCTGGGCAGAGGGGTTTAGTTTTTTGGGGTTTGATGGTTTTTCTTGGGGAGGGGGGGTTGGGAAGGGGACGGTGTTTTCTCTGTCTTTCTTTCTCCCCTCTCGTTTTTCCCTTCGTAGCAGGATTCCCGGAGCCGATGGGAGAGTGCTGCTTCCCTCTAGCGGCACCGGCCTTCCTGCTCGTAGGGCTACTGGGCCGAAGGGGAGGCTCACGACAAGGGAATAAGGGCTCTTTGTCCACAGCACGACGGGGGCTGCCCTGAGGGCTGTCTGGCTTCTCACGCCAAAGGGGACAAAGCGCACGGCGTGTGTCTGCCTGGTGCAGGGGCAGTGTCACAGACGGGCGGGGGGGACGTGGCCCCGGATGTCTGGGGTCTTTCCTCGGCGTTGTCACCGCTGGCTGTCCGCGCATCCTCCAGCCCGGACCCGCTGCCCCTCAGGCAGGGCTGGGAAAGGCCTGCCCCGGGCCCGTCTTCCCCCGTGACAAGCGAGGAGTGAGCACACAGTGGCTAACGCTCCCTAGGTGTTCCGGCCGCACCCCGAGGCCGCTCTCAAGCGTCAGCCCCGACACCAGGACCACCCTCGGCACCGGTACCGCTACCGCCCCACGTGGCTTCCTGCCGCCAGGCCTACAGCTCCCAAGAGGCCCTGCGGGAAGTCGTAGCCAATGGAAAGTGATCTTACTCAGCCAGCCGGCCGCCGCGGGGCATGCCGGGAGTTGTAATCCGCCCAGCAGATTGCATGTCCTATCAGAACTACACATCCCAGAATGCCGTGCGGCGGCGCTGGCCAATAAGAAGTAGGCTTCTTGGCCCGGCACGCAGGCGTGCTGGGACGCGAGGCCGCGGCTTCATGTGGAGGTCAGGAGCGGTGCGGGAGGGGAGTGGGCGGAGGGCGCGGTAGGTCTTGGGGCTGTGACCGGGATGGGACCGAGCTGTAGCCTCTGGGTGGGATCGGGAAGCGGGGCCAGGGCCGTGAACCAAGGGCAAGAGAGGATCAAGCCATGGCCTGCAGGCGGGGACTAGAGCCAAAGCTGTGGACCGAGGCTGGGGCCGAGCTGCGGCCTGCGGGCGGGAGCGGGGCCTCGCTTCGCTGTCCTGGCGGCGAGAGACCTCGGAGGGAGCGGGGAGAGGGAGGCCTGGCGCGGGGGAATATGGGTATCGAGAGGGGGCTGCGCTGGAGGCCTGGAGAGGGGAGACAGGGCGGCTGCGGGGGGAGCCGTGGTCAGGGGTTGGGTTGGGAGAGGTGGCCTGGAGCGGTGAAAGGGTGCTGGAATGAGGGTACCCACGCACGCGGCGTGCTGCAGAGCCTCAGGCTCTGAGCCCAGGGACGGGACGTGTGAGATGTGCAGGTGGAGGAGGCTGTGGGGCTGAGGTGGCTGTTGAGAGCAGAGAGAGTTGCTGGAGGGCCTGCAGCCATTGCAGCTTGGGTTTTTTGGAGGGGAGTTAATCCTTGGCTCTACAGGCACCTGCACACAGGAACCCCCTTGGGTTTCTGGCTTAACGTGGTTTTAACCAGCTCATGGGTGTTGTTGCAGGAGGGACTCTCTAAGGGGGCTGGAACTGGAGGTGTGAGATGGCTGCGAAGGTGTTTGAAAGCATTGGGAAGCTTGGCCTCGGCTTGGCTGTGGCAGGTGGAGTTGTCAATTCTGCTCTTTACAATGGTGAGTGGGAGAAGCCAAGTGCTTCCAGTTCACTGTTTTATCTTTTGGTTTTGGCCCTTGTCTTGGCTGCTTTGTGCTTTTATTGCTAAAGCCATTGGGGGGGGGAAGATAGATTTGGGCTGGTTTATACCTTGTGCATTGCACAAGCAAGAGGATTGCAAGGTCCTTTCTTTAGAAAGCTGTTGGTTAGCTGCTGCCCTCCAGTAATCATAGCTGCCTCTTCTCTTTCCTTGTTGCTTCCAACAACCTAATTCATTTTGCTAGCCTCTTGTAGCAAAAGCCTTTAACTACCGCTGAGAGACCAGGTCCATGGAGCATGTGCTTGAGATGTCCTTTGTCTTCTCCAGTTGATGCAGGCCACAGAGCTGTCATCTTTGACCGGTTTCGTGGGGTGCAGGACACAGTGGTAGGGGAAGGCACTCACTTCCTCATCCCCTGGGTCCAGAAACCCATCATATTTGACTGCCGCTCTCGTCCCCGCAACATTCCTGTCATCACTGGCAGCAAAGGTGAGTGCTTGGACCCAGCAAGGGGGAGAGAGATGCTCTGGGGACTTGGGGTTTTGGGTTCTGGATGTGGAGAGTCTACATGTCCTGGGGGCAGTCTGGCACAGAGTCAGGAGTTGGTTGATCAAACAGATCAGATTAAAGGGAGGGAGCCTTCAGTCTTGTCAGTCATCCCTAGAAACATTACAGTAGGGCAAATAATTCTCTGCATCCCAAAGTGAAGCTCCAAGATTATCTGTAAGGAAGATAAGGGATCCCAAGGTGAAAAGAGACACTAACATTAACTCCTCTTTGCTGGCAGAAAACCCAACCAACCAAACCAAAACTTGAATGTTTATTTTCTCCATTAGTTACCCTGGAGAGGATAACTTCAGGATATCTCCTGGCCTTGTGGTTTGTTATTAACCTGTTATCTCCTCCTGCAGACCTCCAGAACGTGAACATCACCCTGCGTATCCTGTTCAGACCAGTGACTGCCCAACTCCCCCGCATCTTCACCAGCATTGGGGAGGACTATGATGAGCGTGTCCTGCCCTCAATCACAACTGAAATCCTCAAGTCTGTGGTGGTAAGGACAGGGAGAGACCTGCTCCACAAGAAGGTTTCTCTTCCCACCCCCCCCTGTCATCTAGAAAAGCTAATTTGTTGCTATGCTAATTGAGTCTCTGTCATTCTGACTGCTTGGCATGGCTTGAGTCACTCTCCATCTCTGGATGGAAACAAGGATCTGCTCTCTCAGCCTTTAGCTCTGCTCCTCAGGCTGGGAGTTCCAGTCAGGAGAGTGCATTTTCACTTCTCATGTAATCTTGGCTTTCAGCTTAGAGAGAGACCTCCCAAATAATCACCAAGCAGCTTTAGTCTAGCTTTTACATTAAGTGCTCAACTGGACAACCTCAGCCTCTTCTCCAGCTGATGCTGAAATTCCCTGTCAGTCATCCCACCTTTCTCTTCACAGGCCTGGGCAGCTCAGTGTCCAGTAGCTCTGGGGGAAGAACTGGATTAACTCTGGGGCTCCTGGCTGCAAAGGCAGGCAGGATATGGTGTCATGTCTCTGGAGTTTTCCTCTCACTGTTGTCCATTCTGATTTCAGGCTCGTTTTGATGCTGGGGAACTGATCACTCAGAGGGAGCTGGTCTCTAGGCAAGTGAGTGAAGACCTCACAGAGAGAGCAGCAACCTTTGGGCTCATTCTGGATGATGTGTCCTTGGTAAGAGTTTTCCCTTTTCAGTTTTCCTCTTTGGAGTGTGCTCAAATAAGAGCAGTGGAGAAGAGACTCAGTGGAAGGCTGGAGAAGGGTGGATGTGTGGTCTGTGTTTGGCTGTAGTTGCATCCAGTGCAGCAGTGAAGTTAGTACCTCTGGCTCTGTCACTGGCCTGTGACCTTGAGGAAGCCCTTGAAGGCTCCACTGCACTGGGTTATCAACAGACTCCAGTCTGGCTGGGCTGTTATAGTTCAGATGAAGAGCAAATGCTTCTGTGGGTACTGGATCAGGCTGCACATTGCTTTAGAGAAGGGACCTGTTCCACAAGCACCTGGAGACACAAGGAGAAAGTGCTAGGTGTGAGGAGGCAGCACAAATATACACCTTGAGTACTTTTTTTTCCCCTATCAAGTATGAAGATGCTGAGGGCACTGGAGCATCTGTGGCAGGAGGAAAGGCTGAGAGCCCTGGGGCTGCTGAGCCTGGAGAAGAGCAGCCCCAGAGGGGAGCTGCTCAATGCTGAGCAAGAGCTGAAGGCTGGGGGCAAGAGGCTGAGGCCAGACTCTGCTCAGTGGTGCCCAGGGCCAGCCCAAGGGGCACTGGGCACCAACTGGAAGCCAGGAGGGTCCAGCTGAGCAGGAGGAGAAGCTTGTTTGGTGTGAGGGTGTTGGAGCCCTGTCCCAGGCTTTGCAGAGAGGCTGTGAAGTCTCCTTGTGTGGAGAGATTGCCAAGGCAGCTGGAGGTGATCCTGGGCAAGCTGCTGTGGGTGCCCCTGCTGGAGCAGGGGTTTGGGCTGGCTGATCCCCAGAGGGCCTGTCCAACCCAATCATACTGGGATTCTAGGTAACACAGCAGAGAGTGCTGCCTTCCACCAGCAGCCTGAAGGATGCTCCCCCAGCAAATAGACCCCTGCAGTCTTTGGTTTTAATGCCAGTTGAATTCCTGCTGGCATTCTGGCTGTGTAGTCTTCCAAGACTATTCCAGGAGGAAGCTTTTCCCTCCTACCTCCCTGTAAGATTTGTAAATTTAATGTATTGTAGTCTGGCTTCTATGTGCACCTCTCCCTTGCTCTTTGGGGACCTCCCACAAAAGGCTGCTTAGGAGAAAGAGAAACAAGCTCTTGTATTTGGCTTTGCAGGAAGGTGACTTCAGGAGGTTTGGACTCTTTGGTTTTGGTGCTTTCCACTGAGCAGCTTTTCCCCTGTCCCATCCCAGGAGCCTGCAGCTGCCCAGACAGCTTGGGCTGAGCACACCAGTGCCTAATGGAGTAGGGAAGGTGTAAGGTGGCTTGGCAGACAGGGGCTTCCATGCCTTGGGAGGGCAGCACCCAGTGAGATAGACCAAGCCCAAGCAAGTGGTGGTAGCCAGGGACTACTGGTGTTACTGGTCTGCTGGACTGGAGCTGTGCTTATGGTATCTGCCTTGAAATCTCAAAGCTGGGTGGGGTGCTTGTCCCAGCTGCTGTCCTTTCCATCTCCATTCCAGTTTCACTGGTCATTGTAAACTGTCAGTCTTGTGGACTTAGCTTGATTTCTGCCCTCCAGACCCATCTGACCTTTGGCAAGGAGTTCACAGAGGCGGTGGAGATGAAGCAAGTGGCCCAGCAAGAAGCAGAGAGAGCCAGATTCATTGTGGAAAAGGTACCTTGTGCTGCTGGGAGACTTGGAAACTGTTCCTGCTATCTCCTTTCCACTCTAGCTTGTAGGGAACATCTCACTGTGCAGGAGACCAGGCAGGTGGAATGATGGAAGTTGCTGAGGGTCACAGTGCTGATGTGGTTCTCAGCTGTGATACATGATTACTGGATAGAAAAAGCCCAGGGTTGGTTTTGGGGTCTCTTTCTTTTTAGCATCATGTCATGCTGATGTCTGCATGGAGGTGGAACAGGAGGAAGAGGGAGGAAACAGCACTCAGGAGGAAATGTCAGTTAGAAATGGGGTTCAGGGTTGAGATTGCACCCCAAGTGATCCTGCTGTTTGTGAACTGTGAGAGGGTGGCTGAAGCTTTGATGTCACTGAGCACAGGGACCTGTGTCTTAGGAGTGCTTCTAACTGTGTGCAAGGTAACAAGTCTTGGATCACCCTAGGATCTGGGTGAGAATCTACAGACAATTTTGTACTAAAGTACCCTGAGAACACACACCCAGTGGGATTGCAAGAACCTGCAGCTACACCTGAAGTTAATCCAATGCATGCAGTAAGGTGCATGTCACCAGCCAGGCTGTTTCAACAACAGAAATGTTTATCTGACCTGGTTTTAACTTCCCTGAAGTTCTCAAATCTTTCATAGACAGTTTTCCACCAGGAGTGCCCTTAGGTGGGTTAATGTTTCACAGGGTTAAGAGTGATAGGGCCATTTCAAGATGATTTTTCCAACCTTTTTTCCATGTTAGCCAGAAAACCAGTCCAACAGACTACAGCTTTAAAATCAGATCACCTTCTACCTTAGCTCTCCTGGTGGGCAAGAGGACAGTGGGGTGGTGAAGTAGGAGTTTCTGTTTTAAACAGGACAATAGCACCTCCCTTCTCTTTTTGCCCTTTTCTCTGTTGCTTATTCTCCTTCTCTGGTTCCTTTCAGGCTGAGCAGCAGAAGAAGGCAGCTGTCATCTCTGCTGAGGGAGACTCCAAAGCAGCAGAGCTGATTGCTAACTCGCTGGCCACCGCAGGCGATGGCCTGATAGAGCTGCGCAAGCTGGAAGCAGCCGAGGACATCGCCTACCAGCTCTCCAGGTCCCGCAACATCACCTACCTGCCCTCTGGACAGTCTGTGCTCCTCCAGCTGCCACAGTGAACCTGGCTCTGCAGCCATAGCTAGCTAGCCTGGTCACCTTGACCTACCAGATCAGTCCTTTACCAAAAGAATCTTTGCAGTTTCCTCCTTGGGAAAAGGAGAGGAAATGAAAATTCAGTGCATTTTGAATCCTTAATCAAATAAACCCAAATGCTCTTGACAACAAACCTGCCTTCCTCCCATCTATGGTCAGAGCAGTAGCTTCACTGACCATTGAGCTAGGTTTGAGAATTGCCCCTTTCCAGGCAGTTTGAGCAAGAGGAGCAGAGTTTTCATCTGTTCACTCCTGGGACAAAGAGGTAACCCCTGACCATGAGAGTGCTAACCACAGGTTTCACAGCGATGCTTCAGTGCCTTCAGGCTGGCTGAGCCAGGGTTGTTACAGACCTGCAGGTCCTGGACTGTGGCACAGGGATGCTCAGGGCTTGCTCTTTGATCAAAACAGTCTTTTTTTTGTCAGGTGTTGGGAAGAGACATCTCAGCAGTTAGGGTAGTGTGGTGCTGCTGTACCTGTGTGAACCATGGCACTGAGAGCTGGAGGCAAAGGTCAAATGGCTGGGGGTGAGAATAGCAGAGATTCACTTTTTGCAGTGGATAGATTTCAGGCATGGATGAAAAGGTGCTTCCTCTGCAGGAAATACTTGCCATGCACATGCCAGCAACGGGACATCTTCTCCCCCTGCAGCCACACCATGATCTGTTTGCTGCAGCGTTGGTTCTTTCACCCAGGTCAGTAGCAGTGGCAGTTGGCCTCTTGTCAATGGCACCTGGGACAAAAGAGGAGATGACTGGGTGCTTCATGGCTCAAGCACTTGGAGGTGGGCAGAATTCTCTGGTACATCAATGCTCTTTTTATTTAGGGAAGCTGAATTGTGAGGAGGATGTGATGGGTTTGAGATTGTGTAAGCAGCCTTCAATAAATGTCACAGTCCCAAGTGGAGTAGTGTGGGGTGTATTTTGTTTTTGATACCTCAGAAGAATGAAGCAAAACATCTCATCCTTAGGCTAGATTATTTGGATCAAAGCACAAGTAGGTCTTGCTCCTGACCACCTGCAAGCTTGAAACATGACTCTTTGGCTGAATTCCTGCAACAAGGTAAGGCTGAGAGTATCTTGAGGCTATGGTAAGGGCTTTTAACTGCTCCCTGTGTACAGTTCAGGATGCTCACTGCATGTGCATATATTTTCCAGGGTGCTCTTTTAATGCAGCACTGTTGGAGAGAAGATGGGGGTGTGTAGTACCAGATACAACCTACAGTGAGCTTCAAACCTGTCAGCAGCTGTCAGAAGGCTCAGTACTAGCCTGGCACAGCACTACCCCCAGCCTGCAGATAGGGTGCTCATAGGGTGTCTGTTATCCCTGAGCAATGCAGGCTTAGAGGTTGGTGTCATCACTGCCCTCAGGATGTTGAGCCCTGGGGACAGGTGCTGTCAGTGGTGGGCTCCTTTCATCATCCTACATCAACTCTGGGTTGTTGCCCTTACCTCTGGCAAAATGGAAGCTCTTCCATGCTGCTTCTGCTGGGCAGGGTATGCTCTTACAGCAAGAAGGTGCCTGAGCTTGCCAAATATTGTAAGCAGCTGAGCAGTCAAGTCCATACCTCCCAAATAACTTCCAGACCTCTTCCCCCTCCACTGCTCTTATTCTCTATTCTTCTGCTTTACCACTTCAGACACTTCTAAGGAAACTTCACTTTTCTCCCAAGGCTCCTTTTAAACCCTCCCTTAGTGTTTCCTGTGTTTCTCTGTTAGCTTCATGCACCAGGTGTGGGGCTCAAAACTGAAATCCCTTCTCAGCTTCTGTGGCTCTGTGTTCCCTCTCCCTCCAGTTCTGCATTTTCAGTGGAGTGTGGAGTGTTTCCTGCTGCTTTTGCTGTTAGCCTCTCTGGAGGAGGTGTCTGAATCTCTAATGGTGGCCCCTGGGGCTGATTAATCACCATTTCCTTTGCTTTTGGGTGTAATTCTTTTTACAAACGTTCCCTGGTTGTTAACTGCTCCTTTACCCTTGTTCTGCCTCACTTAATGCCTAAAGCTGCCATGAACTCATCAAACTTCAAAGCTGCTCTTGAACCTGTCAGTGTCTTGGGGTGTGCTAGCTGAATCCTTTGTTTATGCTGTGTTTATAGCTGCTTTTCAGCCTGGGAGACCATGTGGCCCATCGAGCTGTCTGCCTCCAGATGGGAACAGTGACCCTAAAATCAGGACATGGGGCTTGTGTGGACTGCACAGGGATACTGGGTGAGGAAACGGCATTCTGCTAGCTGGATGGGTGCTGCTCCAGGAGTGAACACTGCCTCGGCATCCTCTGCCAAACTTCTCAGGTGCTGGCAGACTCCTTTTGCCCTTAGAAACAAAACAAGAAGCTGAGATTGTCGCCAAGGACTGGCCTGCTTGCCTGGCATTCCTGGCCAAGGCTGGACTGAAGGGAGCTGGAAGGCTTGAACAGCATTTCCCAGGGTGCTGTGGCCCCTCCCTCGAAGCGTTTGGGAGGTGCTAGAAGGGTGTGAGCACTCCTTCTCAGAGCTCTTGCTTGTCAGGGCAACAGAAAGAGCTTCAGGCTTGTGTGACATGAAGCAATGCATCCCCACCCTCTCTGCTTGGCGTTTCTAACCTTGCTGCTCTTAATCCAGCAACAAAAACTTGCCTGTGGAAGTGGAGTGCAACCTGGGGTGGAGAAACAAAAGAAAGAGTCAAGGCACATGGCTTTCTACTGAGGGCAGAGAGAGGACTCTTGTTGTTCAGGGCCTGCTGTCCTGTGACTGTCATCTGCTGCTCTGCTGGCCTGGGGCTGGCTCCCAGCTGCAGGGCAGAGCTCTCTGGCTTACAAAGGGGCTGGAGATGCTCCAGAAACAGCAGATCTGCTCCTTTCCCCTCATCCTTAGAGAAAGCAACAGAGGGGCTGCTGCCTTGTGACCACACCTGCAGGAGCAACTGCTGTCTGTGATACCATGTGTCACATCTGAAGACAGGTGAGGGGCAGCTGGATGATGCCACTTGAAGGGAGGTGAAGATATATGTCAGCTTTGTTTCTGTGACCAGAAAAGGCAGCATGTTCTGGCCTAGCTGTCACACCTGGATCCCCACTGGCTGACATGAATGGCACAAGCCTGGCTGCCTGAAGAACAGCCTGCAGTCACAGCAGTTCTCTCACCTCTGGGCTTTCTGCTGCTTAAGAGGGGTTGCAGTCATGCTAAGACTTTCCTTCTGGGGAGGGGAATGTTTTCTGTGGGCATTTTTTCCTCATTTTTGTCACCTATTTGCACAAACCACTTTGAATTTAGTCTATTTGACAGCTTTTTAATACCCCATAAAATTAGTTTCAAATTGGTTTTCTCCAAAGGAAAGAAGTGATGACTGCACCATGCCAGTGCTCCCCCAGCAAGGCTGGATGTGTTACTGGGCTGGAGAAAGCACATGCTAAAACAATTTACCCCAAATTGCCCCAAAATTTACTCTGCCTCAGCCCCTCTGCCTGGCTGTTTGCTAGTCAGAATTACAGGGCCTTCTGTCAGGCTCTCCCTCCCACCAGCATCACACCAGCTGCTCCTGGATCTTCCCAATTGTTACATTTAGCACCAAATTCTTGGGGCTAGGGCTGTTTTGTGGGGGACTAGTGGGGGCTTTGCTGCTAACCATGACAAGGTAGGACCAGAACCAGGAAGGACACTTGGGAAAAGGTCACATTTTCAGCAGGGGGTTCAGTTTTGGGCCCCTCACTCCAAGAAGGACATGGAGGTGCTGGAGTGTGGCCAGAGAAGGGCAAGGAAGGTGGAGAAGGGTCTAGAGCACAAGTGTTGTCAGGAGCAGCTGAGGGAACTGGGCTTGGTTAGGCTGGAGGAGAGGAGGCTCAGGGGAGACCTTCTCACTCTCTGGGGCTCCCTGGAGTGAGGTGGGGACTGGTCTCTTCTCCCAGGGAAAAAGGAACAGGATGATAGGAAGTGGCCTCAAGTTGTGCTAGGGGAGGTTTAGGTTGGATATTGGGGGGGGAAAAAAATAGTTCCCTGAAAGAGTGATTAAGCTTTGGCCTAGGCTGCCTAGGGCAGTGGTGGAGTCACCATCTTTGGAAGTGTTCAGAAGATGTGTAGATGTGATGCTGAGAGACATGGTCTAGTGGTGACTTGGCAAAGTTTGATTAGCAGTTGAATTCAATGATCTTACAGATCTTTTCCCCAGCCTTCATGATTCTATCCTTGTAGGAAGGCAAAGAGGAGCAGCAGAGGCTGGAGCCAGGCTGCTCTCCCACCAGATGGCAGCAGCAGGTCTGCTCCCTGCATGGGAGGAGTAGCAAAGGGTGACCCTCAGCCTCCCACGGGGACAGGTGAGCAGGGAGGTCACCCTGCCCTGGGCAGGACACAAGGAGTGGACGTGGACAAAGGCAAACACAATAGCACGGTCTCCAGGAGAGGAAGAGAAAGCACAAGCTGGTACAGGAGCTGTCTAAAGGGAAAACACAACTTGGGCAGGCAAGAATTCACCCTGGAGGGCCCAGTGTTAAGTTTTTAATTGGAAGCCAATTGTAGGTTTGTGGCCCCAGAGTAATGGCAGCACAGATTCAGCACTTGTATTTCTCTGAATCCAGCCCAAAAACTAAATAAACTACAAGGACCAGATTTTGGGTGAAGGTCTGCTGGAAATGGGCAAACTAAGAGCTGCTGGAGGGACTAAAGGACCCTGTATGAGGGGGGACTGCAGCTCTCCCTACTGCCAGAACACCTTGGTGAAATCTCCCTGCCCCAAAGAGGTTTGGTTTGGGTTTGTTGTCTTTATTCTTTGGGTTCTTTTCCTGGGAGACTTTGCCTTACTTCTCCTTCCCTTCATGCTAGTGGAAGAGCTCAGCTCTACAGCAGCTGCAGCAGCTGGGCCAACCTGCTAGCAACCCTCAGACCAGCCAAACAAGCTTTTGTTCATGATAAACAAACAGGAAGCTGCCTGATTTCCTCTGTGTGTTCACCTCCTCTCTCTGTCTCTCCCTATTTAATAGCTAACCAGCCTACCTGACTTGTGAAGAGGAGCTGGAAAGTGACCCCATGGCCAGGCACTCTGGAGCAGCTGTAATCTGCAGGGTGGCTGGGGCACTGCAATGGGCATCTGCTCCCTGCCAGGCACTGATGCACCAGAGCTGAAGCCTCTGCAGGTAAGGGAGCTCCCTGTGCTTGTGATAATTCATACCCTGCAGCAAACTGGCAGCATGTCTGAAGTGGTTAGAGCAAGGGATAGGGAGGAGTTTCCTTATTGTTTCCTTTGTGCTGTTTATATCCAAGTGGATCTAGGAGAAAATGCTTCTGAAGCACAGAGGATGTAGTGGGGGGTGAGGGGGGGAGAAAGCACTTCTGGAAGAGGGTGGGAAGTGATGTCCTCAGTCAGGCTGGAGCTCTGCTTGCCTGGCTGATGGGGAGGAATTTTTAGGGCCAAATTTGGTGTATTTCTTGCCTGGCACTAGGCAGCACTGGGGGCTGAGATGTTCCTCACAGGCCTGTTTTCCATCAGCAGAACTGAGCTGACTTCAGTCCAGCAAGTCCTGACTTAACACTAGTGTCGTTCTCAGGTGTAGGTTTGGTTTACTTAAGGTTTGGGTTTACTTAAGGTTGACTTGACTTTTTGGGCTTTGGTTTAAATCCATGGTGAAGCAGGCAAGGACTGTGGCAGGTAGAGAGGTATCAGGGTGAGTGACAGAAGACAGTGTACTCCAACTAGGGGATGCAGAAGAAACTTCCAGAGGAAGTACAGCATCTGATGCATTTAGAAGAATCCAGTGGATACTTCTCTTCACCACATGCTTGCCCACAGCCATGCTGGCTTCACTTTCCCTACCAATAAAAGCAATAAACCCCCAAATCTATGGCAACAGGACCTGGTGGAGCAGGCATCCAGCCACACACACCCCCAGAAAGGTGAGGAACTAGAGAAGCCAAAGCTGTGGATGAGCATAGGAGATTGTGTTCCCAACTGAGCTGCAGAAGGGGGAGTCAGTGGAAGATGCCAGTTACAAGACACATTTGTAGGGGCAGGAAGGGCAGGAGGAAGCTAGCAAAGAGTGTGTGCAGGATGCCCCTGAAGCAGGAGGTTAAAAGTACTCAAAAGAGGCAGGAACAGGAAGGAAGGAGGGGCTAAGCCTGAACAAGGTGAGTCTATCCCAGAGACATCAATTCGAAGGTGACTTCCATGGGTCTAAGTCCTGCACTGTCCCTTCTGTGAAGCTGGTAAATAACAGCTCAGTTTCTCTGTCACTTACAGCACCTTCCTCCCAAGCACAGCTTTCCACTGGTGCCTTTCAAACCCAGGGGGAAGCTTCTACACAGAAAGCTAGGCTGGAAGATTGGGTGTGGATGGAAAGGAGTCTAGTTAAACCAAGGTACATAGATCCTTCACCACCTTCTTAAAGAAAACCCCAAATAAAAAAAAAAACCCAAGCACCAAAAAAACCCAAGCACCAAAAAAACCCCCAACAACAACCAAACAAACAGAAACCAAACCAAGAAACCACAGGAACAAAAAAAAAACTACAGCACAAGCCTTGTGAGAAGCAGCTGAGGGAACTGGGGGGGTTTAGCTGGAGAAGAGGAGGCTCAGGAGAGACCACCTCACTCTCTCCAACTCCCTGAAAGGAGGCTGGAGTGAGGTGTGAGGGTTGGTCTTTTCTCCCAAGGAACAAGTGATGAGGAAATGGCTTCAAGTTGCAGCAGGGGAGGTTTAGGTTGGGTATTAGGAAAAATGTCTTCCCCAGAAGGGTTGTCAAGCATTGGCCCAGGCTGGTCAGGGCTGTGTTGGAGTCACCATCCCTGGAGGGGCTCAAGCAATGTGTAGATGTGGTGCTGAGGGCCATGGTTTAGTGGTGACTTGGCAGAGTTAGGTTTAAAGGTTGGACCTGATGATCTTGGGGGGTCTTTTCCAGCCTTAGTGATTCTATGATTCCATGACCTTACTTGCACTGCCTTGGTAGGGCTTGATCCTGCTCTGAGCAGAGGTGCTCTGGAATGCCTGTTACAGTGACATTGCCATTTACTATTTCCCCAGCACAAACTTGAGAGCTTCCCTGCTGCAGGCAGCCTGCTGGAGAGGGGAGATCACCTGAGGCTACAGCATTAACACCAAAGCTAATTAAACAGACAACAAAGATTAAAAGCCTAATTCTCTGTTTCCCCTTGTCCTCATCCTACTCCTGTCCAACTGCTAGATCTCAGAATCTGTATTTTACTGTATTAAACAAACCCAAACCAAACACAAAACCAAGGCTCCCCAAAGAGATCTTTTTTATTTTATTATTTTCTTATGGCATGATTTTTCTGCAGAGGCCAATGGCTCTGATAATAGTCATGTTACCCTGCCCTCAGGACCCCAAATAAAGTTAATAACCACCCAGGGATCTGCCAGGCTTTTCTGGATTATAGGCTTGCCAGGGAGAGCTGAGTGTGTCTTCTCAGGGGGGTAGAGCTGCTGCTGCCACCACTGGGTCCCTCAGGCTGCAGTTCTGCTTCTCAGGTGGTTCCTGCATGTCAGCTCTGCCTGTCCCCTGCTGCTCTGAAGGTCTAATCTTGGGTACAAGGAGATGCTGGGGGGTGTTAGCTCTGCTCTACTATTTGGAAGCAGTTAGTCTTTAATTGTGGCCTCACACTGAACTACTTACAAAAGGAGAAGGGGAACAGGGATTTCCTTTGCTTGAACTCCTACTTTGCTCTGTACAGTCTCAAAGCCCAGGATCCCTGCACTCAGTGGTGGTGGTTCCCTCAGACAGCACAGGGCTTCCTGTGACAAGAGCTAGCAGGAAAAACCCTTTGTTTTCCTTTTGCTTCCTTTCCCATTGCTTGAGGGGATCCTGAATCCTGCAGAACACAGCAGGATACCTAAAAGACAAAGCATTCATCTGAGAGGCAACTGGTTGGGTTGCAGAGCACCAGGTCAGGAAGGTGTCAGTGCTCTGTCCATACCTCAATTTCTCTTCTCCCCCTTAGTTGCCTCCAGAAGTCATACAGCAGCACGAAGGAACAGCAGAGATGACAGCAAGGAAATCAGAGGGCTGATAAGGATCTGTGGCTGGGAGGCAGCTGTGTGCTAGGGAGCAGATCATGTATAAGCAGAGATGTGGGGCTGGTGCTGCACTTTGTTTGTTTCCCTTTCCCTGGCTGACATGTCTTTTCATGTTGAAAGCTAGATCAAAGAGAGGGATGGAAACAGCTGAAACAGGCTTCCTTGTGGGAACAGGGCTGAGTGCCACAGCAAGCCTCTCTCTGGAAGCAGCATGAGGAGCTGTCACCCTCCATTAGCCAAAGACCCAAGGAAGAAAGTGTGTGACTGTTGGGTGCCCTGGGCATGCAAAAGCCAAGCCATGAAGCAAGGCCAGGAAGGCTTGCTCTCCCCTGCAGCTATCTCCTCCATAGAGCATTACTGATGCTGATAGGACACAAGCAGGACCATGAGGACAAGTGCTTTGGTTTCTTCACGTCAGAAGCCCTTCACTAGCCATTTCAACACGAGGGGACTTCATGTTGCAGGCTCAGGGTGTGGAATACAGGTTAGAAAGCCACAGACTGCATCAGAGAAGAGGGTACAGCAAACAGCCTGGGAGGCCAAATGCTCTCCTCACATGCTGAAGAGACAGATCATCAGATCCCTGGCCTACTCTTGTCCCATGGATGGACACCAGCAGTGGCTTCACTTGTGTAGGTGTTTGAAGTAGTTGATGACTTTACTCCTCAAGTGTGCTCCTTTGGAGAAGTGCACCCACCATTCTCCAACATCTCTCCATTGTTCCTGTGTTGAAATCCCACATGTGGAAGAGGGCGTCTTTCACTGCTGTCTTGTTCATTCACCTTCCAAGAAAAAGGTCCTCAGAATTCTTCTTCCTGTCCTTTTCAAGGCAGGAAATTCTGCTGTGTGGCATCCTTCACATGTACACAGTTAACCAACAGCAGCACCACATCCCCTGACATCCTCTCTTTTTCTCCAAAAGCTGCACTGCACAAGGATGTTGGGCTGAGATGGAACAGTGCCCACGTTCTCAAAGCCTAGGGTCTCCCCTGGCTACCCCTCCCCTCTACAGCTAAACCCAGCTTCAGGAGAGATGAGAACAGCCTGGGGCCTGCTCTGAGCTGGGCCAGCTACTAACAGCTCCCACGGGGCTGGTCAGAGTCAAGTGCCTTGTGCTCTGCTCCTTTCCTATGCTGCCACAGCAGAGTTTGCTGGGGCAAAGAAGAAAGCTGGTAAGACTGTTCTGATCCTTCCATGGGACTTCCCCAGCCTACCCTACCCCTTTAATTCAATTCTGACCTTTGTCTCTGAAAGCCCCAATCCCTGCTCGGCACAGGGAGCTCAAATCTGGGCTTTATGTTCAATAATCAGGAGCAGGTCAAATACAATGCCATGTTAGCATTACATGTCAGGGGAGTGAGGGTGGATAGATGTTTTGCAGAGCCTCGAATCAAGTGCCCTACGCTGCTGGGGGAGGAGCTATTTACAACGAACAAAGCAAGTGAGGAAACAAACCACAGGTAGAGAAGAGACTGGGGCCTAAAGGGGACTACAGCAGGGGCACAAGTCAGAGAGTGGGCAAGAAGGAGCCAAAGCTACAGGGCACAAGAGATTCCTGAAGTCCCAGGGATGCAGCTAACACTACCACAGGGGCTCGTGCCCTTCCCCCTTTTCCTGTTCCTGCTACTCTCGCTAATTCTTTTACCGCGGTCAAAACTAAACCACAGCAGTGCTCTTCCCTCCTACACAGTACTCAGCAGTGGTTTTCAGGGCTAGAGAGTAAGCTTTGCAACTTCCTGGGAGAGAGGAGAGGAGGTATCACTGTGAAATGCTGTGCCAGGCTGGAAAGCAACAGCCTCGACCCTCCCCACATCCTTTTCTGAGTCCCATACCCACCACTAACAGAGACCTCTACCAGCAAAAAGTACTTTTGAACTTCTTGTCCCATCACCTTCACACCTCAGGCCCTGCAGGTGGGCATAACCAAGAAACCACAGGCCAGAGTTAAGTGGTTATTAGTATTTTAAGGGGAGAGGAAAATTTGACAAGCGGGAGCTGGGGTTTGGCACAGTAACCGAAGTGACTGACTCCTCTGGCTGCTGGAAATCAGCCTGCTGAGGCCTTTTTGAAGGTCTTACCTGGCTCCTGAGGGGCAGCTCTATCACCCTACACGGCACAAGGCTCCCTTTCACGGCGCCTCCCATCCTGAGGCAGCAGCCGCAGTGCTCAGCACTATTCCCACTTACCCCTGAGGACTCAGACCCCGGGGCCTAGCCACTAACCCCTGACCCTGCTCCCCACGACTGCCGTTATTCCTCGATCACCGACAACCAGACCAAGGCCCCGAGAAGCGTGGGCGGGGAGTTAGCCGCAGCCTCTGGCCACAGCTCGCCCGGTTGAGTTAACTGCAATTAGCGCGGCCTCTCTTAATTACCTCTCCGCGAAGTAACTGCTCGGGGCGGCGCTGAGGGGGGAAGCGCCGCGGCCGCGCGCCCGCTCCCGCCTTCCCGCCGCCTCACCTGAGCGAGCGAGCGAGCGCGCGCGTCCCTGTCCCCCCCCCCACACCCCACGCGCACGCGCGCCCTCACCTGCTCTCCGCGTTCTAGCCCGAGGTGGGTGAGGTGAGGCAGCGCCAGGCGGGAACGAGGCTAACTTACTCCTATACCCGCTCAAGGCGCAGGCGCGCCTCGCTGTCGCTCTCCCTCAGCCTATGGTTGTCCCGTGTCGTCCTGCGTGTCCCCCCCCCCCCCCCCCCGCNGGAGGGAGGGCCCCGGCCGCCCTGCCCTCCGCCCTCCCGCCTCGCCTCCTCCACCCGCCCTCCGCCGCCTCGCCGCCTGTGCTTGCCTCCCCACCACCGCTATCACCACCACCCTCCTCCCCTCGCTGCCCGGCATGGAAGGCGGCGGGGGCGGCCCTGAGGGGATCGGCCTGGGTGAGTGTGGGCCGCCCGCTCGGCTGGGGATTCCCCTTCCCCCTTCTGTTTGGGCCTGGCGGTAGCCGCTGAGCAGCGCTAGGCCCAGCCTGGGGGTGGGTGACGGAGGTGGGGGGCGTAGAGCCACCTCCCGGCCTGGAAGGCAGCGGAGCTGCAATGGAGGGTGGGGGTGGGAGAGGAGAGCAGTGCCCCGTCCGCAGCCCCCCGCGGGAGCTGGGTGCGGGTAGGGCACCCTCCCGGGTTAAGGGGGTGCAACCAGGGGAGCTCCCGCCGGAGGGAGAGGAGCGGGGGAGAGAGCAATGCTGCCCGAAGGCTGGGGGCTCTGCCCGGGGTGCTGCACCCTGCTAGGAGGGGGCTGTGCCACCTGCCCTGGGGGAGGGGAGGGAAGGGAAGGTGAGTTGCACGAAGCAAGTGGCGAAAACAAACAACAGAAAAAGACATTCTTGCTGTCTTTGGCCGTCCTGCGCTGCCTTTGCCCAGCTCTTTTTGCTTTCCAGCCCCCTCCCACGGTGTGGTGGCACGGAGGTGTAGGGGCCGCTGGCAGCTCTCTCTCCTTCCTCCTTGTCACTTGCTAATGGTGCGGCCACGACGGTGCACGGGCCGCGGGGAGGGATCGAGGTTCTTAAATACGCTCGTTGCTGGGACTGGAGTTGTCACTGGGTAGGTGAGGAAATGAAATGTTAACCTTTTGCAGTTGCGGGTTCTGCGTGTAGGTGTGTGAAGAGAAAAAGAATCAGATGTAAAATCAGGTGTTTTCGCTCTTCCTCAGTCTTTTTGCGTAGGTATCGTCCCCTTCTCTTTGCTCTCAGCACGTATGTTGTGGTATGTGTGTCCTAAGGTTTTGGGTTTTGTTGTGATTTTTAACTACCTTCTGTGCAACTTTGGGTCCTGTGGGTGTCTTGGTACAGGTATTGTTAGAATGAAAAGCTGTGCTTCGAGGGAGTCTGTCTCTTTTGGTCCTAAGCATTATGTAAGTTATCATTAATCACAACTGAGTTTTGGCATCTTGTGCGGGAGAAGTGATTGAAGTCCAAGCGAGGGTAGTACTGTAGACATAAAGGATGTGAGGAATGTGCGTTTTTATCTTTTCAGGGGATGACCTGAGCTGTATTGTTCTGGGAATGGCAACGGGCACATGCTTTGTTGACAGTGGTGTATGCGCGGTGGATCAGGAGGAGGATGGTGGGGTATGTGTGTGTTCGCGCTGGAGAAAGGAGCTGTAATGGGAGAGCCTTGATTTGTGAAGGATGCTCTGGTTGCACCTTGATTTGCCACAGCGCTGATTGACTTGGGGCTCGATCCCTCGCGGGTGGAAGTTGGGAGCTTTCTCTTGAGGTATCTGGTGTGTGTGAGTAAAATGCATTTTATACCTGCAGGACTGTGGACACTGGTGGTGGTAAAAGGGCTGTGGAGTTTGCAGATTGGCCTTTTAAAAGGGTCTAATGTTTTATGGTAACAGGTAATTTCCATCCTTTGAGTTTGGTATTCTCATAGGTGCCTATTTGAAACCACCTTTATCTGTCAATTTTTTCTACTTTATAGAGTTGTTGTGGTCAATGAAGGAAGAGCCCCATCCTGCCCCAGGCAGCCAACAGTTCCATTTAGGGGTTGATAGTAAAACTGAGAGAAAGTAAACTGGCAGTGTAAATGTGTTGTTGAGGGCTAGCAATTGGAAAGCTTTTTCAGAGGGTGTTTGAAAGAAAAGTGCAAAATCATGAAGGCTTTTTATTTTTCTAGCTGAGCAGTTGCACTTAGCAGGATGTCAGAGGCTGAAGATTGTATTGATAATTTGATCCAGTGACCAGTATTTATAGCTACTTCAGATTTAGTTGCAGTAATTGAGACTTGGGAAGATCAGTAAATGTTTTGTAGTTTAACGTTTGTAATACTTGTTTAAAAAAACCCTTTTCAGGTCTTTACCTGCTCAAAAGAGACTTTGGCATTACAGGGAATTGTGAGTTTGTTTGAAAGGACTTAATAGATTATATTCTGTCTTCTCATCTGATGCTGGTACAAAGGCCTTTGGCTGATGTCTTCTGGAGAGTAAACTCTGCAGTTTTGTACAAAGGGTTAGATATATAGATAGGAGCTAAATCACAGAAGCAGTTTGTCAGGTTCTGTTGCAGGTGCAAGATGCTGTGATGTTCTGGTTTTATTCTCTTTGCCAGAACCATAGAATGTGGAAGTTTCAGGCTGAAGAGGTGCAATTTCATCTAAAGCTGGGAAGTCTTTGTGTCCAAGAAATTGCTTCTAGGTGAAATGAACTTTTCCTGCTGTCCTACTAGCTAGAGCATGAGATGTCCATGTAAGAACAGCTTGGGGAGAGTCTCTTGAGGTCACCCAACTGCATTAAACAGATATTTTCAGTAAACAAGATCCCATCTCCCAGCCTTGTATCACGTGTTGTATCAGTGCCTAATGGAAGAGTGGTGTACCAAGAGCAGAGCTGAGATAGGCACAGGTGTATTTAAGGTGATTACAAAACTGCATGTCATCAGTGACCTATTTCTCTGTGGTGCCCTGTAATGGGCCTTCTCAAAGAAACACATTTCTTTTTGACCTCACAAAAAAAAAGAGAGACATAATTGGAAGGAAGTACCAACCACTTGAGAAGATTATGTTCTCTAACAACCTGATTCTGTGGATTATTATTGTATTAAAGTATTTTATCACTGTTATCTTACTTGGTTAAATTCCTCCAGCACACAACAGCTGATATCTTAATGTATTCTGCTGTAAAACAGCTCTGTCCCTCCAGGGTTCCAGAGCATGGCTTCTAAATGGAAGATGGGGTCAATTTTGAAGAGCATCATTTTGGGTTTTAAACAGTATTAGCTTTACATTTTGCTAAATATCTACTGGTTTATCTTTTCAGAATCTTGTAATGCCAAAGTTTGGGCTTTTTTAATTCTTTCTTCTCCCCACAATGGTTAGAAAACAATGTGGAGGTCATTGGGTTATCATAAAGTTATACACTTGGACCATTAATGCAGTCAGTGAACAGATACTGTCTACAGTTGCCATCCCCCTATAATGTCTTGAGCTTCCTCAAGCTGAGGAACCAGGATTGAATTATTTCAGTCTTTTCTAGTAAGGATGTGTAGTTTTTAACCTGTTCTTTCTGTGGATCTGAATGTCTCACTTCCAGCTGCTTCCTTGGTTTAAAGACTTTGCAATAACTCCTTTATTGTATTCAAAGTCTTAAGGAACTAACCTGTTAACATAAAAAGATATTTTGTGTGGAAGGATTTGGTGCCTTCAAGAACATTTTAATAAAAACATGATTTGCCCTTGAAGTTGCAAGCTCTGTTTAAACACATCACCTTAGAGGTAAGTGAGTAAAAATAGAGACAGTCTTGGGTCTCTGCAGGATCTTCATGGGCAGTGTTTTGGATTTGCTTGTAACTCTTCAGTGGAATTCATGTAGCTCTCCTAACCTGTGAAAGCCTAAGAGACAGACCTTCCTGGTGCTGTTGAAACCTTTATTAGAACCTAACCTTCTTAGCTCATCTCCAGATGACCTTTGCAAATGCTTCATTTTCCAAGGGATCTTAAATAGGTGATTTTTAGGTTGCTCCTCCCTCCTGGAAAAAACACAATTGCATAGGGAGTGAAACTGAGTGTAGCTCTGGTGCCAGCAGCTTAAACTCATTAACACAAGCAGCTTGCATTAGTTTCCTTGACACTTTCAGACACCCTTCCCTCAGGAGGTTTCAGACTGGTAGTTTTGACTCAAGAGAAAGGTATAGCTAATGCTAAGCAACTACCAGCACTCGATAGTATGTTGCTCTCTTGTTTGTGTATCTTTCAGTTTTGAAACTTGATTCTTTCAGTGGCAAAGGGATTTTTAGGAATGCAGTATGAAAGGCAAGTGGGCCCAGCTTGGAGCTAGGTTACTGGAATTAGGACCCCTGTAAACATTAGAGACAAAACCTGTTAAGCCAAATTCATTCTGTCCCAGCTACTAAATACAAGTGAACAGAAAGGGGTTTTTTAGCTGGAATTCTGGAGGAATATTTGTGGTCCCACTGCAAAGACAGATGGCCTGGTAGGATAAGGTGGTAGAGCTTTTCTCTTTGTTTTATTTTTACAAGCAGGAAGGTTTTACAGTTGCAGATTTAGAGCCAAGCATCCACAGATCCACATACCTTCTTTTATGGGAATGGTGTGTTGGGGCATGGCTGAGTCCTGCAGGTGCAGGAAGCTTAGGAGAACTTTGCTTTTCCTCTGGCTGACTAGTCTTGTGGAAGTCAGGAAAAATCTGTTCTGATCTCCACAGTTGCTTGCAGGTCATGCTGCTTTAAGCCTTTTTTAGTGCTTGTGTGATGAAAAGGGAATTATGGAATATGGCTTAATAATGCTGTCTGAAGGCAAATTACAGACAGTGACAACTGTGGATTTTGATGGTAGAAGGCAGATTATTGCTAAGGAAAAGCCTGATTGCTGGTGGTGTCTAGTGTTGTAACACAGAGCAAGTGCTGTCAGCTGCCTGTGTCACTGGAGTACTTGGGGATATTTGTATTTTCTGCTTGATGCAGATACTTCTTGCTACCTGTGTTTTAAAGCAGCAGTTCTCCTTCCTGCTCCTGCTTCTGTAGCTTGCCTGGTTCTAGCCTTTCTAATACATCCCACAGTTTCATACAGGGGTGGCAGCTCTAGCATTAACTCCAGTACCTTCTCCTTTTGTTTTCTTTTGCAGACTAGCAGATGTGAGGTGTTTCTCACATAAATGATGGGGTCAGATGCATTGCCATGCCTCAGTATGTTTTGCATGCTTTCAGACTAGTAAATTCTCCCAAGTTCCTTGGTCAGTGCCATACATTGTGCTTAGGTGGCCTGTGTTTTTAACTGCATTTCACTTGAGGAGGGACATTTGTTGGGATGTTTTAATCCACTGTGACACCAGCAGGGTTGATGTGAATCACAGAATCACTCTGGTTGGAAAAGACTTCTAAAGATCATCCAGTCCAGCCATGCTCACCACTAAACCATGTCCCCAAGCACCATATCTACACATTTTCTGAACACTGCCAGGGGTGGTGATGCCACCAGCACCTCCTTGGGCAGCTTGTGCCAATGCCTAATAACCCACTCTCACTGAAGAAATTCTTCCTAATGCCTAATCTGAATCTCCCCTGGTGCAGCTTGAAGCCATTTCCTCATGTCCTGTCACTTGTCACCTGAGAGAAGAGACCAACTCCAACCTCCTCTCAGGGAGTTGCAGAGAGTGAGAAGGTCTCTTCAGAGCCTCCTCTCCTCCAGGCTAACCAACCCCAATTCCCTCAGCTGCTCCTCACAACACTTGTGCTCTAGACCCTTCCCCACCTTCCTTGCCCTTCTCTGGCCACACTCCAGCACCTCAATGTCCTTCTTGGAGGAAGGGACCCAAAAATGAACACAGTTGTGGTGTATAGTTGTGACTTCAGAAGTCTTTAGCAGGGACAAAAACATCTGAAGAAATCTTCCTTGCATGTCTTGTGTAATAGAGTGAAAGTGGCTCCTGAGAATCTCCAGTTTGCTTCATTGCAACGTGCATGTCCTCAGTCACTCATTTCACACTTGCTAGCTGCAGGACAGAATCTCTCAGAGTGAAGTGCCCATGCTCACTGCAGTTTAAAGAGCTGAGAAAAATTAATGTCCTGAATGTAATTGCAGCTTTTTGCCAGGCAGTTTTGTTTTAACATGTACCTGGCTGCACTTCTCTTCTTCTACCTGTGCCTTTCTGAATTCCCTCTACTTCTATTTCCCTGTTTAGTGTCCCCTCCCCTTTTGCTTTATTACACTGTTTTCTGGTGCCTTCTTAAAGCTTGTTTCCACAGCTAGTCTGGTTTCTTTTCCCTTTCAGATTTTCCTAGCTTTTCTTCATGAAGAATCCTGCCTTCCACTTATCTTTCAGAAATTACCTAGCCCACTTCTGCTGCTAGAAAATCATTTAACATAACCTCTCCTGTGCACAATCCACTCCAAGCATTTTCAATTCAGGCAATAAGATGAAGTTAATTATCCCTGCTGGCTGTGGACACTTTTCCCCTTCTCACCCTCCCTTTGCACAGAGAACCCCAATCTGTTGGGATCCTTACCAAGATGCTCTTCCCTCTCTTGCTTAGGAAGTTCCTTTTTGTCAAGAGGGAAAATAAAATCCTGGGTGGGGTTCCTTTCCCCCCCTCCAAGTCTTTTCCCTCTCATCCTGAAACTCTCTGGCTGAGATTTGGAATCCTTGCTGAGATTTAGAGTTCCTTCACCACTGAGCAGGTCCTGAGGTGGTTTCTGTGATACTTCCTTCAACCCTTTGCCAAGACCTGGATTTGACTTGAAGCCTGCAACTCTGATCCTGCTGTTCTTAAAGATACATCCATGGCTTTAGATTCTAACCTGTCAGTGAGCAGAGAACACTCATAGCTAAGAATATTTTCATGATCATTAGGCATTTACTTTGAAATGCAAGCATGACTTATGCAAAGACTGAAGTCACTAGAGGAAAAACTTCCTGTTTGCTCCAGATTCTTGAGAATAAATTCTTTTTTCAACCTCACTTCTTAAGTATCATCCTCAAACATTTTCTTTTTCCACCCCAGCATTTTTGGTTGTGCTTTAGCTTCTCTTACCTTGATAGTTTATGGAAGGTGAAAACCAGATTGCACCTGGAGAACAAATTGATTAGTTCAGGAAGCAAAATCCTGTTATGGAGGGTGGTAGTCATTAAGTTGCACAGTGGTTCAGAGAACTGATCCAGCTGCAAATTGATCCCAAGGAATCATAGATAAGTAAATAAAATGGATCTAGACAGATTGATTTCCTAAGGCATCTTCCATTGCAGCCATAAGAATGCTGGTGTTGGCATCTAAGTAGGGAGTGGATTGCTTCCTTTGGCATCCACACAGGCTTCCATCAGATTGAAATGGTCAAGTAACTTTGGCCTTACCTCATAATTGGCTTTGCTTTGCCCTGAAGGAAATTTAACTACAAAGTGGAGATAAGATGTCCACAGAGGAAAAACTGGGCATAAAATCCACTTTGTCACTGGGAAGGAGTATTGTTTGTGCTTGAGAATTGCAACTGTAACTTGTAAACGTGTGAAGGTTGACATGAGCTGCTGCTGTGGGACAGTGTCTGTTCTGATCACGTACAGACTGGCTGAGGAGCTTTCTGTCTCCATGTCTAGCTCTCAGGGAGGTTGCTGAAGGTAGTTGCTGCTTGCAGAGGTAGAATGTGTGCAGACAGGAGTTGTGCTGAAGTGTTGTTATTTGATTAGCATTTCTTGGAGGCTGCTCACATTTGAGTGGGTTTAAATGTGCTTTATTCCATTATGTCAGTGTTCTAGAAGTGAGAAGGTCTGTTCTTCCACAAGCTGACATGGTGCCTCTAGGCCAAATTCTGTCTGTGATGTCTCAGCAGCTTTCAGTTGCTCAAAACAAGCCAGTAAGTGGTGGTGGAAGATAACTTTACCCAATGGTTATTCAGGGTTTACAGCAGCATTGTGACATGGTGTAAGAAGAGAACCTTACAAGGGTTTGGGTTTGGTGTTGGCATATTTAGACCTGACTTAAACTTTGGGTGGTGGTTGGTGCTTGCACAAACACCCATGCCATGGTGGTGTTAACCACAGGCTTAGCTGGGCTGAGTCTGAGTGGTAGTAGGTGAGTCAGGAGTTCAGATGCTGCTGGAAGATCTAAAGCTGCAGCTCTACAGGTGAATGCATGTGTGGTTTTTATGGGCAGGTTGAGAGGAGACACTAAAGAGAAGCCCAGGTAAGGAAAAGAAGAGAGAACTCCTTGTGCTCATTCTCCATCAGCACAGCCTTTACCTGCAGCACCAAAGCCTCATCCCAGATGTTTCCTTTATCTTTTCCAATCCTCCTTTGGTCATTTCTAACAGTATCACCAGAGAGGTGAGTTGTGCTCCAGCTGCTGTGTCTGCCATTGTGCCAAGGGCACTGGAGCAGCTGCCTCAGGCTTTTGTGTTGCTATGGAGGTTCTTACAAAGTTATTGCTGGTTTCAAAATCGAAATTATCTAGTGTGTAAAGAGCTCTAAATGAAAAATGGAGAGGATATTAAACCTATCCATAAGCACATTCCAATGATGTGAGAAGAACAAACTTTATTTGGGAGAGATCAGATTCACACTTCATGAAGCTAAAGAAGATTTTGCTATTTAAATCTTTTTTTTTTTTCTACTCCATACCACTCTCAGCAATGTTCCAAAATATTTAGCAGGGTTTTTGGTTTTTAAGATAAACTGTTAGACTGGAAATGAATCCAAATGGTTGTTTAAAAAACTACATTAAACTGTGACTGGAGGATTCTGCAGAGTGTGAGTGTGGAACATCACCTCCTCAGCTCAGATAGGAATCATAGCCAGAGCTGGAAGGGACTCAAAGGGACCTTCAAGATCAGCTAGTTCCAACCCCCCTGCCTGCCAGGGACACCTCCCACTAGAGCAGGTTGCCCACAGCCCCATCCAGCCTGGCCTTAACAGCTTCCAGGGATGGAGCTTCCACGGCCTCTCTGGGCAACCTGTTCCAGTGTCTCCCCACCCTGACAGTGAAGAACTTCCTCCTCAGATCCAGTCTAAATCTCCCCTCCTCTAGTTTGCATCCATTCCCCCTGGTTCTGTCACTACCTGACCTCCTAACCAGTCCCTCCCCAGCTTTCTTGTAGCCCCCTGCAGATAGTGGAAGGCCACCAGAAGGTCTCCTGGGAGGCTTCTCTTCTCCAGACTGAACAACCCCAACTCTCAGTCTCTTCTCACTCTCCTGTCTGGGGTTAAACATTCCATTATTGCAATGGAAAAGTTAAATGATCCAGGAGCACATTATGTGTAATACAGACTGGTTACCCTGCCTGAGTCTTCTTACACTGATAGCCTTCTGTAAAAAAGAGAAGACTTTATTGTTACTCCAGTTCTGCATTATGCAGAAGTCTTCTTTAGGCCTTGCCAGGAGAGGACATGAGTCTGTATTCTCTCTGAGTGTCTCCTCAAAGAGGTCTTTTCACATCCCTTCACCCTGTCATTGCCCTCCAGGTTTGCAGGTGTGCAGGAGAAACCCAGCTCAATCTGTGTCTGTCAGGTTCCTTCCTGAGACACTCATTAATTCTCTGCTCATCTTAAAAAGTTCTTAGGCTTGAAGATGTTTGCTTTAGGTTTTCTTGCTTTGCTTCTCTTGTTTTACTCTCCACAACTCCCTGCAAGGAGGTTGCAGCAAGGTGGGAGTTGGGCTCTTCTCCCAAGGAACAAGTGATAGGATGAGAGGAAACAGCCCCAAGTTGCACCAGGGGAGGTTTAGGTTGAACATGAGGAACGATTTCTTCCCCAGGCTGCCCAGGGCAGTGGTGGAGTCAGCATCCCTGGAGGGATGGAAAAGATGTGGAGATGTTGTTATGCTGAGGGCCATGGTTTAATGATATCCTAGCATTGTCAGGGTAACAGTTGGACCTGATGATCTTAAAGATCTCTTCCAACCAAAGCTCTTCGGTGATAGAAAAGTTCATTGTTTCTTGCCAAGCTAGAGCTGTCAGCTTGCAGCAAGGAAAACTGCTTTTCCTCCAGACTAAACGTTCCACTTTGTGGACAGACCATTTACATGTGGGTTGTTTTTTTTTTTTTTGGAGCTCTATCAGTTGATCTCCATCTGCATATTCAAAATCACAGATACCCATCTAGTGCCTCTTTCTCCACTCTTCCTCTCTGGGAGGAAAAATGCTCACTGTGGGAAATGGAAGAAGTCCTGATCTTGATGGTAGATTTCCTTTTTGTTTCCACAGGGCTTTGTGTGTAGCCTGTATTGGGGGTGCAAACATTTGCAATCTGGTTTTTAGCAAGAAGTGTCACCACTGGCATCTGTGAATGTAAATGGGTTAAAATCTCAGGGCAGATGAGGATACAGCTATGAAGGGACAGATAATTTGTTAATGTGGTCATATAACACTTTTTTCTTCAGATGTGTCTTCAAGTTCTTCAACAATTAAAGAAAAGCAATTAATGTTAAAGGTTTAAACTTTAATGAGTGACTCCATTGGGCCAAGAAGGCCAATGGTCTCCTGGGGAGCATTAAGAAGAGTGTGGCCAGCAGGTGGAGGGAGGTTCTCCTCCCCCTATACTCTGCCCTGGTCAGGCCACATCTGGAGTCCTCGGTCGAGGTCTGGGCTCCCCAGACAAGGAACTGCTGCAGAGAGTCCATTGGAGGCTAGGAAGGTGCTGAGGGCACTGGAGCATCTGTGGCAGGAGGAAAGGCTGAGAGCCCTGGGGCTGCTGAGCCTGGAGAAGAGCAGCCCCAGAGGGGAGCTGCTCAATGCTGAGCAAGAGCTGAAGGCTGGGGGCAAGAGGCTGGGGCCAGATTCTGCTCAGTGGTGCCCAGGGACAGCCCAAGAGGCAATGTAAGATGTAGATGAGACACAGCAATAGATTTGAACACAAGGAAGTTCCTAATTCAGCCAGAGGTATTTAGGGTTTATTATTAAGGTAGTAGGAAAGGCTTAGACTTGTAATTTGTGTTTTGTGGTGTACTAGAATTTCTTGCATGATGGTTTTGCCTAGTAAAAGAAAAATGTTGAGGTTTATGGCTGTCATATCTAAAACTGGTTCAGAGCCAACAGAAAGCCTTGTGCTTATTGCAAAAGCTGAGGAATTAGAATGCTGCTGAATGCTGAAATGTCAAACTCTGAAACTATTTTCTGTGGAGATAATGCTTGAAAAAATGCCAGATTCACAGTTCTGGAAATCACTGGTTTGGAAGTCTTTGTCCCTCAAATTAGATTTCTAGACACAGCCAAATAACTCATCTTAAGGAATGGAAAAAGGCTGAAGGTTGGGGGTTTTTTATGGTAGTTTTTATATGTTAGCTGCAGGATATTGTATAAGGTGTTTTTCTGGAGTTGGAAATAGAGTCTGCTTCAACTGCCATTAGACTGTTAAATACTTACAGGCAAATAGCCAGCTCCATACAGTGAAAATATGTTGCCTGCTGACTTAGCAAGATACCTAACATAGATTATTTCAGCAATGGTTAAAATAAACCCTGGAAGATGATGGGACAGTCTAGATGCTGTAGTGCATTTTCAGACCTGGCTATACCACCCCATCAAATAGACTTCTGCCTAGACCTTGCCTTGGAGAATTGGGCAGTATTTCTTCACTCTCCAGCCTTTTGTTTCCCTGCCAAGACTCTTTGCAATACTTCCAGTCGGTGCCAGTGTTGTTGTTGGTTTTAGGATGTGCTTAGTTGTACCAAGACTAATCCATTTGAGCCAAGAGGTGCCCAAATATGTGGCACAAGCCAGAGTGCCACACACCATATTGTCTGATCATCTGTGGGAATCGATGGGGAAATCTGTTTGGAGTGAGTTTTCAGCTCTCAGGAGAAAGAAGAAGAATTAGGGGGTTTCTGCTTTTTGCAGAACAGTGCCAGGAATTGTCAGTGCTGTTCCCGAATCTCTCCTTGCCAGGTTCCACCACATTCCCAAAGCCTGTGGCAGCTGCTCCTCGTTGTCCTTCCGAGCCAGCAGAGACAGGCTTGCTCTTCCCTCCTCTCCCTTGGAGCTCTGCTGAGCCTGAGCCCGTTCCAGATACCATCTCTGAGGTGGGTGTTACAAGCTGGCCCTTATCGCCTGGCAGATAAGATCTCGTTAGTCGCAGTCATTGCAGTTTGCATCTCCATGGGCCGAGGCAGGCTTGAGCACTTAGCCATAGAAATGCAAAACCCCCGGCAGGATGTGCTGAGCAGGGCTCTGTCCTGCCAGAAAACTTACCCCTTAAGAACATATTTGGAGTGGGGTTTGCATATAAAGCATTTGAGCTGCACAAGAAAGGAGCGATTGTAGGATGATCTAAATAATTCCCTCTTGTGTTATGGTCCTGATGACATGATGTAACTTGCACCAGATGTGTTTTCCCACTGAGTGGGAATTGCTGTGTCTGTTCCCTCTTCTGTTTCATGCACCTGTTCTTCAAACTGGGCAAGTATATTAAAACTTGGGGGTTTTTTTTTCCCATGTGCTCTGAAGTTTTCCTGCTGGGTTGAACTGTAGGTGACTGAGCCATTTGAATCCAACCCTTTGCATTTCCACCTTGCAACCCCTAGGCATATCTGGCTAATATGCTCTTCAGAATTCACTTTGCCTAAGGATTTCATCAGTAGTGAGAAAGCATTGCTGGTTTGATAGTTTCAGGAAATACACTGCAGAACTTTGTGCTGGGCAGTGTACTTAAAGCTAAGTTGTATCTGCAGTGAAAATTGGGGTGTTTTCTGCTTCATTTTCTTGTATTTATGTCCTGTCTGCTGGCTTGAAGTTGTTTAAGGGGTAACACAGCAGCTAAGTGAAGTCACACTCATCTGTACCTCTACTCTTCTCCTTATCAGAATGATGCATCCTCTTCTCAGCCTTCCAAAATAAACAGGGGTGCTAGTTTATCAGAGTTCTAACTTGCTGATCTTAATGACTCTCTGGGAAGAGTGAGGGGAAATTCCAGATGTTAACTAAGTACAAAATCGATACAGTGCAGGCTTTGTGTCAGCAGACAAATCACCCTTGTGCCTGCACTGCTCTGGGACTTGCCAACCTACAGCAAATTGAATTAAACCACTGGCTGTCAATTTTCAGAGCTAATATTGATAACTTTTCTGTGGGCAGCAATTAAATGGGTTAAAAATAATTCCAAAAAAGAGGCAGTTAGGCCATTGTCACATCCATGAGGAGTGGCAGGGTCAGTGCTGGTTGGGGAGTGCCCCTCACTGATTCTCCTGTCCTGTGGGAGCCACCAGAGACATGCAGACAGAAGGAAGAACCTGTGAGTGGCACTGGTGAGGCTGCACCTCCAATACTGGGGTCAGTTTTGGGTCCCTCACTCCAAGAAGGACATTGAGGTGCTGGAACATGTTCAAAGAAGGACAACAATAGGTGGTGAAGGGCCTAGAGCACAGGTCTTGTGTTGTGAGGAGCAACTGAGGCAACTGGGGTTGGTTAGCCTGGAGAAAAGGAGGTTCAGAGGAGACTGCCTCACTCTCTACCACTCACTGAAAGGAGGATGGGGCAAGGTGGGGGTTGGTTTCTTCTCTCAGATGACTAGTGATAGGACAAGAGGAAATGACCTCAAGTTGTGCCAGGGGAGTTTCAGGTTGGATATTAACAAGAATTTCTTATCAGAAAGAGTGATTAGACATTGGCCCAGGCTGCCCAGAGAGGTGGTGGAGTCACTGGGCACTTAAGGCCATGGTTTAGCAGCAGCATGGTAGTGTTGGGTTGATGATTGGACTCTATGATCTTAGAGGCCTTTTCCAGCTGTGCTGGTTCTCCAAGGAAGCAGCAGTTGAGTGTCCACCTGTGGAGATGGCAGACACCAAGCCATGGGTCACACTGGCATCAGCAGCTTGCAGGGAGCCTGGGTATGCAGAAATGACTACAACCACTTCACTTCCTTCCAAAGCTGGAGGAAGCAGTGTTTTTCTTGACATCAGTGTCTGCTTCTGGTGGATGCCTGCCAGAAGTCAGATTTTCATGTCCTTGGCACAAAAGATGAGCTAGCCAGCCTGGCAAGCTGGTCCTTCTCAAGGGGGAAACTAAGGACATGGAATTTCAAGTCCTTAACCTGTGAGGGTATTACCCCATGGGCTGTGCTGATTGCAAGGCACGTGGAGCCAGAGTTGGGGCAGATAACTCCTGCTGCTCTCTGCTCTCAATGGTTCTATTTTTAGCCCAGATAAGGTGAAGAACTGTGGTTTTTCGTTAGAAGTAGCAAAAGCACTTGGAGAAGTGTTACTCCCCCATACACATGCTTCCTCCACCTACACACTTGTCTGCAAGTTGTTTGTGCTTTCTGCATGTGAGCCTTTAATGCTCACAGGCTTGCAAACCTTGCTGGTATGGTCTTTGATTGCTCAGTGTCACATGGACCTTATAGGTTCCCTCTGTGTTCATGAACAGTTATTCCTCAGTCTGATGTCTAAATGCTTTGAAGCTGTGTATCTTGGTTTACATTCTCATCAGAACCTATGTTACTCCTTTTGGGAGTGTGGCTGGAAGTCAGTCTGTGAGCCCAAGCTGTTAGCAGCTTGAAAAAGAATGGATTCACCTTAAAAATAAAACCTCCCAATGCTGCTTTCTTACCTTTAGGGTTAGAAACTTCTGTGGAAATATTTTGGGTGGGATTTAAACTCCTGTCTCCCAGACCTGTCAGCAGCCTAGTAGTGTGTTGATGGTATTAAATGCATAAGCAGAGCTTTGCTTTACCAGCTGTTGGGCTGTTAACTAATGTTGTTTGAAAGTTGTGAGTCCCTTGAGGGTAGCAGGAGGTGTATTCAAAGTGAAAGTAGGTTCCTGAGTCTGCAGAGTGAAGTGGTTTTCAGAACAAACAGCTTTGATAAGTCAGAAGCAGCCCCTTTGTTGTTTTCATTTGAAGTGGTACTGTGCTCATACAAAGTGGTTTATTATACAGAATAGTCCTTAAATGAGCAGAGGTGAAATGATCAGAGAACCCCTAAGGTTGGAAGACCTGAAATCGAGTCCAAGGTTAACCTAACACTGCCAAGTCACCACTAAAGGATTTCCTTAAGGGCCACAGCTACACATTGATTGAGCAGCTCCAAGGATGGGGGCTCCACCACTGCCCTGGGCAGCCTGGGCCAATGCTAAGTGCTCTTTATAGGAAGAAATTTTTCCTGATGTCCAACCAGAACCTTCTCTGGGACAACTTGAGGCTGTTTCTTCTTGTCCTGTCACTTGGGAGATGAGACCAAACTCCACCTGGCTCCAGCCTCCTCTCAGGGAGCTGCAGAGAGTGAGAAGGTCTCCCCTGAGCCTTCTCTTCTCCAGGCTAACCAACCCCAGTTCCTTCAGCTGCTCCTCAGAACACTTGTGCTCTAGACCCTTCCCCACCTTCCTTGCCCTTCTCTGGCCACGCTCCAGCACCTCAATGTCCTTCTTGGAGTGAGGAGCCCAAGACTGCCCCCAGGATTGGAGGTGCAGTGGCAGTATATGTAAAGAGGCTATGTTGGTATCCAGTAAATGGGGGGTGGAGGGAAAGCTTCCTTTTCATGTCAAGTTCTTTGCTTTTTCTGGCTGTCTAGCAGCAGCATTCTGATAACCTTCCTGATTCACTCCTGCAGCTTATGAGAGATGCTTCATGTGCTGAGGAAATAATGGGGTATCATTTCCTACATAACAGTGATTTTTCTGAGCTGCTGAATAATTCATTAAACTTTGCTAAAGGAAAAGCTACCCAGGATTTTCTCCTGCTCACTGCTTTTTGAGAGCCTTGCTGGGACTATAAAATTGTTGATTTTTTCACTTGCAATCACAACCATTTTATTTTATTATTGACTAGTTTTTTCCATCTGAATATTACTTGTGATCACAAGCCAATGTTAACAGCCCAGCTCCACGTCTTTCCTGTCCCAGCTGGATCTTAGCTCTCTCCTTCCTGCCTCACCTCTGGAGCTGAGACCCTGCTGAGGACAGAGCAAGTGCAGCAGCAGGAATAGACCTCACTGTTAATGCTGCTGTGAGTCTTGTCTGTAGGTCGTGGTCAGGCATCTTCAGGGCACTTCTGGAGTGTGTTTGGAAACAATAGAGGAGTGTTCAGCAATCTGCTTCATTAACTTGAAGCTGGGAATCAGGTGACTGGTATTGGGCCATCCCTTTCCCCAGTGTGTCACTTCACAAAGACTGTAAGGCACAGTTCAGTCTGTTACTGAAAGCACTCAGACCACTGGTGGCTTCATCTCTTGTTCAGTTAAATCCACTTCAAAGGGGGAAATTTCTGGTGGAAGAGTAAAATAGAAACTGTAATAAATCCACTCTAACAAAACATGTTTAACTGGAAGTTACTGCATTGGTAGTGTTGTGGAGAGGATTTTAACTCGGGATGGGGAGGGAAATGGACCATAAAAGGACTGGTTTAGGTTGTGGGGTTTGGCTGTTGCTCCAGGAGTACTGCTAGTAGAAATAACCACATGATTCTGCCAAATCTGAGTGGTTTATACTCATCTGCCTGACTTAGGCCAAGCTTATAGCCTCAGAGAAATGCTCAGGTTCCCATAGTGGGGATCTGGTTTTCCTCATATTTTGATCCATCTATTTTTCAGGGCCCTTCTCTGCCCTGTAGTCATGGGATGTCTCTTAAGCTCTGCCCTTGTATCTCCTCTTCTGCACCTTCTAGTCCAGGCTTAGCTCTGAGTGTGCTTGTTTGCTCAGGAGGTCCAATCTATTGCTGATTTGATCTGCACAGCCAAAAAAAAAAACAACAAACCTCTTGGCTTGATGTTGCAACACTGTGCTACCAAAATGTAATTGTCCTGGTGAAAAAAAAAACCAGCCCAGCAAAGCTGTGAGAGCTTAATTACTTGTATTCAGGAGGGATCACGTGGTGGCTTCTGCAAGAGGAAGTTCCAGTGTCCTGGGCAAATTCCAGCTTGGATAACTGCAAGTGAATTTTAGCTGGGCAAATGTAATATTGTTTGGCTGCTGCATTGAGGAATAAGTAGCTGGGGGAAGGGAGAATGAGACAAAAGAATAAGTGCCTTAAATCAAGAGGCTGTATGAGGGATCTCTGAGGTGGAAACAAGCAGGGGACAGGGTGTTCTTAATCTGATTTAGTGCTGGGAGCTGAAAATGTCTCCATTGAAATCCCTCATGCATGTCTCCCATCAGTGGCATGTTGTTCAGTATAATATGGGCTCTTTCTGGGAGAGGAGGGGCTCCCCTTGGGAGATGGAGAAGAGGGGTTTCTGTGTAGGTGTGCACCTTGTTTGGTGGAGAGCTGTACAGGAGTAGAGCAGAGTTTGGGGGCCACCAGTGCTCCCTAGGAGAAAAAGGAAAACTGCAGCTCAGCACCTTGGCCCAACACTGAGGCAGGTGGTGAGGATGTGATCTTTGGTGTGTAGAGAATATATTCATTGCCTTGATTTCCATATCTCAGGAGTCCAGAACCAGTTCTGATCCTCACAAAAGGTGCCCATATTGATACCTAAGTGCCAGCTTTGCTTGAGACAGTGCCATAGGACAGCCCATCCCCAGCAGTTACCCCTCTGGGCTTTCCCTCAGTTTTACCACCTCAAAGCAAAAGAATGTGCAGAGAATTGTAGTGATTTGATGGTTTTTTTTGAATTGACTTTGTTTTCTCTGTTGTCTTTTCTAGGTAAAATGTTCCCCAGTTCCTGGGCAACTTTCTCCAGAAGAATAATTCCTACTGCTCTGCTCTTGCCATAATACCAGCCTTCTGTGACCTCCACCCCAGTGCTAACCACCAGCAGGGAGCCCTGGTTTGTTCATCCTGTGTAGATGGAACAGGCATCGTTCTTGAGAGTCCAGCCTGATTTCAAGCTGCTTCCTTGCTTTTCTGGGATTGAAGGTGCTCAATGAATCAGGGCCTCCCAAATGAGTCAAACAGCCAATTCCTGCCAGCAGCTGGCTGAAAACTGTGCCCCTCATGTAGCAGGGATGGCACAAGAGGACAGTTGCCGTGGGCAAGTGCCAGCCACCTTTTATCACGGTGCAAGCCAGGAACTTGACCTGTCCACCAAAGTGTACAAGAGGGAGTCAGGAAGTCCTTACTCTGTGCTGGTGGACAGCAAGATGAGTAAACCACATCTCCATGAAAGAGAGGAGCAGCCATATTTCAGGGAGAACAGATCGGTAGGAGAGGTCCGGGCTGTGAAAGAAGATAGAGAAAACACTGACGACTCTGAGGAGGAAGAAGAGGAGGAAGATGAAGTGACTTACAAAAGGGAGCAGATTATAGTAGAGGTAAACCTTAACAACCAAACCTTAAATGTATCAAAAGGGGAGAAGGGTGTCCCCTCCCAGTCCAAAGAGACTGCTGTTCTTAAGACCAGCAGTGAGGAAGAGGAGGGTGACAGTGGGGAAGAGGCCACTGAAGACAGTGATGATTATGAGGAAATTGAGAGGCAGAAGAAAAAAGAGAAAAGAGTGGAAAAAGTTAGTGTTGCACAAAGGAGAACAAGGAGAGCTGCATCTGCTGCAGCAGCCACCACTTCCCCATCACCCAGAACTACAAGGGCTCGTAGAAAGAGTGTGGAGCCCCCCAAGCGTAAGAAGAAAGCTGCAAAGGAGCCCAAGGCACCTGTGCAGAAATCAAAGTGTGAAGAGAAGGAGACTTTAACCTGTGAGAAGTGCCCCAGGGTGTTTAACACACGCTGGTACCTGGAGAAGCACATGAACGTCACCCACAGGCGCATGCAGATCTGCGACAAATGTGGGAAGAAATTTGTTCTAGAAAGTGAGCTGTCCCTTCACCAGCAGACAGACTGTGAAAAAAATATCCAGGTAGGTTTGCTCACCTGCTTGCCAGATTTCCAGACCTTCTGTCGTGCCCTGGATACAGCTAGTGGCCACTTCAGAGGGGGAAATCTTTTGCACGGACCAGGTTGTGCCCAAGCCCTTGTCTCTCTGCCTGTCAGCACTCTGGTGTCTTCCAACAGAAGTAGGTGGCAGGGAACTGAGTGGCCAGCTGACATCTGCTCTAGCAGAGTTGCTCTAGGATTTTAACCACCAGTTGGGGAAGCCAGATGTCAGACTCAAGAGTAAGTGGCCTGAAAACGAGCTCGTTGGCAGTGGATGGACCCTCCTCCTTCAGGTGCTGAGCACCTGCAGCTATTGCTAGCTTTTTAAAGTTGACAGTGTTTCAGTGTCCTGAGAATCAGCCCCAGAGCATGTCCAGGTAAGGTTTCAAGGGAGAATGGAATGATGGCACTTTGCTGCTATTGGAATCTGAGATCTGTAACATACCAGAGAGGCAAGCAGGTGAGAAAGAGAGGGTAGTGAAGGCAGGACTTGAACTGCTGTTAAAATGTCATTTTTAATCCTCCTGAGATAATTCTGTACACATAGTACATGCAGTGGTGTTCATGTATGCATGTGGGAGTGTATGAATTCAGGGACAGATCTGTTCATGAGCCTGCCCTTTTCCCAGTGTAAGAAGCTCAGGAAGCCTCTCTGATAATAAGATCATCTCTGGTCTTTCTCACCAGAAGATCTGCAGCTTTTCATTTCAAACAACAATGGAAGCCTGTGTTGTAATAGAACCATTTGAAAGTTTTAAGCTGGGGGCAAGAGTTTCAGAGTTTCTGATTCATCTGGGGTTTGTACTTTGCTCATAGGCATCTGTGTTCTCCTGGAACTGGAGGCACTGTTGTTTTATCTGGAGATTTAAACATGCTTTTCTTTTTTGGCCTTGTTAAACTAGGCACAGCATTGCCACCTCCTTCTGAGCCAATCCAGCGTGAAGCAGCCTGAGTTCAGTTCTTCTGCAGCTTGAAATGTTGGGAGTTTGTAGGCCAGCAAGTTTGGTTAGCTGTCCAGTGAGTTTTACCAGAAAGATTGAAGGTTCTGTTGCTTTGCTTAGATGCTAAACTGGACTGGTATTGAGTTCCCACTCTGGGGGAGAGCCTTGAAATATTGATTGCAGTTTCTCTTTGCTGGGAGCCTCCAGTGCAGCTCTCTATAACTCTGCTATTTCTCCTTATGTTTCAGCTCTTGGGAGGAAGACTGAAGGAAGGAGTTGTAAGATAATGAGTCTTGAGCATAGTTAGGAAAGATGCAGAAACATCTCCCTGTGTCCTTGCAGGCTTTGAAATAAACACTTCCCAAATTTACTGTGGCATTGAAGTGTAGTTTTGAGGAAGCCTCTGTCATCCAGGAGGCTCGTGGACAGCATCAGTTTTTCCCTCTTGAAACAGGAATTGATGAATGGTTTGAATGTGTGATACAGAAAGGAGAAGTATCCTGTAATCCCTGCCCACACATGCTTCTGAGGGGCTACAATCCTCTGTCCTAAAGTGACAGGAAAAGAAGAAATGCTAGATACTGTGCTTCTTATGCAGTACCAGAAGAACTGGGTCCAGAAACCTCCCCAAACTTTGCTAGTGCCAGAAGCACTGCTACTCATCTCCAAGTTCTCAGTCTAAGCATATATTCAACAATGGCTTTTGTCTGCCCTGGCATTTGGAATGTGTTTCCCAGCTGCCTGCTAATTGGTGGTTGTTACATTTGGCAAAAGGAGGAAGGGGCTGTGAAAGTTGCCCACAAATGGAGGGTTTAATCTGGCAAGGGGGGATCTGGAGCTTTGTCCAGGGGGGGAAAATATGGTTTCATGCTAGAAGTGATAATGGAACTGATAAACATGGCTGGCTCCTCTCTGTTTTTCATCTCAGTGATGGAATATATCTGTTTTTCCAGGTGATTTCTGGTTTGCATCCTTTCCAGATTAGAACCTTCACAGGATTTCTGTTGTCACCATAGAGACTCTGCTGGTAGCTTTCAGTGGTAGTGTTCTGATTGGCAATTCAGTTGCAGACTGACTGCTTCCCAGCATCACCTCATCTTAAAGCAAAGGATTTTAGATCCTTTCTGAGCACTACTTTACTCTCTAGGTGATTTGTGGTTTTTTTCTTCCCCCCCAAGGGCTACAGTTTGGTCCTCACAGGGCTCCAAGTAGGTACTTCTGGAGGCAGAGGTTCTGCTTGGAGTCAGCATGGTGAGTGCTGTACCAGAGTTTCCAAGCCTGCAGAGAGTTGAGCACTCTGGAAGCAGCTTAACTTGTCTGTGCAGAGAAGAAACAACTCCAGTTGGCAGCAGGCAGAGTGTTTACCAGTTCTGCAGTGAACAGCACACAGCCCTTCTTACTTGGAGGGAAGGAGAGTAACTGAGAGGCAGAAAAATGGAGATGTACCAAAAACCCCAAACACCCCAGCAGCTAACCAAAAATAACAAGCCACAGTTCCTTCCTCTTCACTTCAAAGATGAAAATGCTTTGGTCTCCTCTCCTGTGTGTCTGCTATCAAGTTTTACAGCTAAGGTTATTCTGCAGTTTGCCAAATGGCACAAGGACTTTTGATCAAGTCTGTAGCAAGAACTAACTACTGGTGAAACCAAACCAAAGAGAGATGTGGGAAAGCCTCTGGATCCTGCTCATCACTGCCTTGCTGACCATTTCTCAGGAGTTACTGGGAAGAGATTAAACCACGTTGTCATTTTAGACCTGCAGTGCTCCTGAGACATAGAAATGAAGAGTCAGGACACAAAAGATGGAGGTGACAACTTGCTTGGCTGTATGAGCTATGTGCCAGACTCCTCCCCATGGTCAAGAGCTGCAAGATGGAAGCTGTCTGCTGTCTAGAGCTGAAAGGACAAGAGAGCTTTGAGTAGTTAGAGCTGGGGTTGGAGAGGTCCCAGTGCTCCTAGGAAAGCCAGCGCTGGACGTGCAGATGGCTTTGAGGCAACTTGGTGGTGTTGGCCTCTTCCACCTCTGTTGGCTTCTTCTCACACCAGCAGCATCAGTGCCTGTGAAGTTATCTTCTCTGTGTTAGCTCCTTAAGGGCTGCCTCCACCTCTCTATGCTGTTGTGTTTTGGAAAGGAGTCGGTGCAGTGGCTGTGGTGCTCCTCGGGTGGCACCAGAATGCAGTGCGTTAATAATTCTCTCTAATCCTGCTTGATTTGGGCTTTCCTTGGTGTCATTGTTTCAAGTGTGAAACGGTTAATGTCAGCTGAAGTACAGTCTGAGACAGCAGACAGCATTTTGACTCCTTTTGGCCTTCTTTTTGTCATGCAAGAGGAAGAGAACTGTGGCTTAACTCCCCCAATTTGCATCCCTGACTCTTTCTAACGACAACATCTTTCCTCTTTCTATCCCACCCCCTCCAGTGCGTTTCCTGTAATAAATCATTCAAGAAGCTCTGGTCCCTCCATGAACATATCAAGATCATCCATGGCTATGCAGAGAAGAAGTTCTCTTGTGAGATTTGTGAGAAGAAGTTCTACACCATGGCCCACGTGCGGAAACACATGGTTGGTGAGTTATTGATCAGAGCTTCTGGGGCTGCCTCAGGCCTGTGGCTGGGATTCTGAGCTCATGATTGCTGTGTGGAGGAGGAAAATCCTCAGGCTCATTCAGTTGCCTGAGCTTTATCCTTAGCCAAAAAAAGTCTGGGCAGCAAGGAGGATATGGATGTGTGTGCCTATGTGTGTGTACTTAGAAGCTGTTCAGAAGCAAATCGTTTTGCTGCTCGGAGGGAAACAGTGGTTAAGGAGTTGTTTGCATCTGAATGACTCTCTCTAATGTACTCTTGTGTTGCAGCACACACAAAGGACATGCCATTTACATGTGAAACCTGTGGAAAATCCTTCAAACGCAGTATGTCTCTCAAAGTGCATTCCCTGCAGCACTCTGGAGAGAAGCCTTTCAGATGTGAGGTGAGGCAGCCACTGCTAACACGGTTAGATATGGGAGCAGGAGGTGTAACGTTAGTCACACTCGCAGTGGGGAACGTAGGTGGAAACTGCATTGACTGACTGGTAAATGCAGCTTTCCTGCAGATTTAGGGCAGCTTCTCTGTGTGGAGAGCACAGCAGGAGTGCCTCTAGCAGCTCTTCAAATGGAGATGAGTTTGGGTTGCTGTTGCCACTGGCTGGCATGTTTCTCTCAAGGAGTACACACTGCAGCAGGAGTTGACTCCTCAGTTTTTCCTCCCTGTTCAGAGCACAGCCCGATGCAAATTCTGTTCATCCTCCCTGTCCTGCCAACTAACTTGAAACAGATACAAGTGGGACAGGGAAAAGAAAGAAATTTACTGCTTGATTTTTCCTTTGTGGGAAAGACTCTTGTCCTTGTTGCAAATGATTACCTCCTCGAGATCTAAGAGTGCCCTGAATTTGCATTCTTTAGCCTGAGTCTGTGTGTGTGCTGGGAGGAGGGAAGAGTATCTCACTGGTGCATTCATGTGGGTTGGTGATTGTAATTTATGCCTGCCCTCGGGAAGGAGACCGTGATGGCCAGACTTACCCAGTCATATGTCTGGGGCAGATAATGTCCCAGTCATCTGATGGGGATGCTTGTGGGTATCACATGATGGGAGGCAGAGGGGGTGCAGAGCCCTTTCTGATTCCAGGGTAGGTCTGGTGGCTCCACCCTATCCACGAATTGGGGCACAGCTTCAGCCAGACACCTAGTAGTGACAGCAGTAATGCAGTCCTGAGGACAAGTCTCCCAGGGAAAGAAATGACCTCATAGTAATAAATAATAGCTGAAAAACAAGCCTGCCATCGAGCTGCTGTTGGGTTTGCTGTGTGAGCAGAGTCCTCTAGTGGAGACATGCTGCAGTCCAGCAGAGATCCCTGGCAAAGCTGCAGAACCTCCAAGTGACACCTTCAGCCAACAGAAGCAGTTTTCTGTTGGCATAACCATGTCTCTGGCAGGCTCTTGCCAACTGCTGTGTCAACTAAAGGTTGTGACTGTTCCACGCTCCTTGCCAAGGCTCTTGTGCCAGCAGAGCTTATAAAGTCCAAGAGACCAAATTCTCTTCTCACTAAATAATGTTTCTAAATCTGTGTTTCTGTGAGGGTCTGTGTCTGCACTGCTCAGGTACTTCTTCACACAGGTGGCCAAGAAGGCCAGCAGAATCCTGGCTTGTATCAGCACTAGTGTGGCTAGCAGGACTAGGGCAGGGATTGCCCTCCTGTGCTTAGCACGTGTGAGGCTGCACCTTGAATGCTTGGTTCAGTTTTGGGTCCCTAACTACAAGAAGGACATTGAGGTGCTGGAGTGTGGCCAGAGAAGGACAAGGAAGGTGGGGAAGGGTCTAGAGCACAAGTGTTGTGAGGAGCAGCTGAGGGAACTGGGCTTGGTTAGCCTGGAGAAGAGGAGGCTCAGGGGAGACCTTCTCACTCTCTGCAACTCCCTGAGAGGAGGTTGGAGCCAGGTGAGAGTTGGTCTCTTCTCCCAGATAACAAGTGAGAGGATGAGAGGAAACAGCCTCAAGTTGTGCCAGGGGAGGTTTAGGTTGGATATTAGGAAAAATTTCTTCCCATAAAGAGCACTTAGACGTTGGCCCAGGCAGCCCAGGGCAGTGGTGGAGTCCCCATCCCTGGAGGGGTTCAGAAGGTGTGGAGATGTGGTGCCGAGGGCCGTGGTTTGTGCTGGTTAATGGTTGGAGTTAACAATCTGAAAGGTCTCTTCCAACCCAAACGATTCTGCAGTACCTTTGAGTGCTGTCCCATGACTGCTTTGCTCCCTGTGGTGTGGTGCCTGAATCTCATGGCTTGCTGGTTTTCTGTTGCAGAACTGTGATGAGAGATTCCAGTACAAGTACCAGCTGCGTTCCCACATGAGCATCCACATTGGGCACAAGCAGTTCATGTGCCAGTGGTGTGGCAAAGACTTCAACATGAAACAGTACTTTGATGAGCACATGAAAACACACACTGGTAAGAAGCTGAACAAAGAAAAACACAAGTACCTCCAGGACAAAAGCTTCCCTGTACTTCTAGCTGTATTCCTTTGGGATCCAAACTTAGGCACCCTAGCCAGTCAGACAGGAAAGGTGCCTGCCTTGCCGTTACAGCTAACTGTCTGCAGTCCTGTGATTCACTGGGGGTGGAAATGAGAGCTTAGGCTTCCTTCCTTGTTCCTTTGCTCTGAAGGAGCTCCTCACCCCCCCCCAAGCTTTAGAAAAGAGCAAAATCCAAAGGTGAGAGAGCATTTCCCCACGACTGCTGAGGACTTCTGTGGAGCAGCTGTCCCTCTGTTTGCTGAAGGTAGCTGTCCCAGGAGCTCTTGCAGGATTGCAGTTTGTTTGCCTAAGCATGAGCAGATGTTCTGGGCCTGGCTGATTGCTCTATCTGTGCTTGGCAGGAGAGAAGCCTTTTATCTGTGAAATCTGTGGGAAGAGCTTCACCAGCCGCCCCAACATGAAGAGACACCGGCGAACGCACACGGGGGAGAAGCCCTACCCCTGCGACGTGTGCGGCCAGCGCTTCCGCTTCTCCAACATGCTGAAGGCGCACAAGGAGAAGTGCTTCCGCGTCACCAGCCCCGTCAGCGCCTCCCCTGCTGTCCAGATCTCGCTCTCCACCGCCTCTCCTGCCACCACCATCCCCGCTGGAGTCAACACCCCCACTGCCCCGACTCCGCCCATCAACCTGAACCCGGTCAGCACGCTTCCTCCACGCCCCATTCCCCACCCATACTCACACCTCCACCTCCATCCTCCTCCTCACCATCCGCATCACCTCCCGGTCCCTCCGGTTCCTCACTTACCTCCTCCTCCAGCTCTGTTTAAGAGTGAGCCCTTAAACCACCGAGGCCAGAGTGAGGACAACTTTCTACGGCACCTGGCAGAAAAAACCAGCTCAGCACAGCACCACTAACACCTCTCTGCTCCCTGTGTCCTCCTTTATGCACATGGAAACCTGCCCTCCTGGAAGTACAGAGGGTTAGCTGGTGAGGATCTTGGTCCTTCTCTTAGCCTCCAGCAGATGGTCCTGATTTTTTTCCTGCCCTGGAATCAGATAACAAACAAGGAAATCTTGTTGTGGATCAGCAGTGCTGGTTTGAAGCTGGGAACCAGCAGGACTCCAGAACCCTTCAGTTGCTTGCATTTGACTGGGGACTTTTCTAAGTTTCAGATAACTGAGAACTTGTGGAATTTTCTAATTTCATATCAGCTGCTGAGGTATGCTTGCTTTTATATCCTGGACTTCTCCTCAAAGAGGAGACAGGCCTGGTTTTCTTTGTACTAATGGGAAAGGCTGTGAGATGAACAGAGAGCATTACTGAATTGTATCACTGTGTATTGTTAAGGGATCCTGTTCAGCTTCATGGGGCAGGCTATGGAGTGAGCCAGCCACTTAGCACAGTATCTTGGAGCATTATAAAGAAAGGCAAAAAAAACAAAAACAAACCCCTTTTCTTCTTTGTGTAGCTCTCCTAACACACTCTTTATTTTACTACAGAAATTATTTTAGAGGTTTTTGTATAGCCCTATTTAGTAGTCTGTTTCTAAACTGAGATGTAATGCCAGAAGCAGTGTAATTGTTCAGTGTAGCTGGACCTATGTTGTACAATAGAGACCTTTTTATAATCAGCAAAATGTGATTTTCAAAGATGCTTCTAGCTTCTAGAGTTCCAAATTTATTCTTAACAACCATACAACTTTTTAAAGGTGCTTCAGAGAAGAAAGGAAACCCAAGTGGTCTCTGGAAAGGTTGCCTCCAAAGTGATGTTGAGTTCAGAACTTTAAGTAATTTATTTTAGTAGGGATTTTGGTTTGGGTTTGCTTTGTTTGGGGTTTTTATTTTTTATATATATATATAGATATATATATAACACCTTCCCTTTCCCTTTTTACAGCTTCTCTTAAGCTTTTGGGACAAGGATTTGGGGATACTGTATTCCTGCTCCCCAGGTTTAGTTCAGTTGGAATGAGGTAGGAGCTGGGTTGGAAAGGGAGCCCCTTCCAGGTAGGGATGCACAGGTCTGGGAACAGAGAGTCACAGGAGGAGAGAATCTGCCAGCAGAGAGGGAATTGAGTATCTCAAGGCAGCCCAGCAGCTTTCCTCTCTGTAGGAGAGCTGCTTTTACTGGCTTTCCAGGGTATGATTTGAAGCTGGGGATCATATCAAATGCTGCTCTTCAGGTTGGGTATTTGGGGAGTTCCTGGAGTTGTTTTAGGAGAGGGGAGTTAAGGGAGATCATAGCCCTGGTGTTTGACTGCTTGGCTGGAAGAGTGAGAGCTTTGAATGAGACAGTGGTGTTTCAGCTGCATTGGCCAGAACATGCTGAGAGCACTGGAGGCACCATGTGGAGCTCTGTCCCATCCATGTAGTGTGCCTCACATGATGGGATGATCCCTAGGGGTTGGAGTCAGACTTGGGGCAGAGCTGAAGGTTTACAGTTGGAGGACAGGAGATTCTGAACCCTAGACATCTCCCTGTTTCATCAGCCTGGGAGGCAGTGAGAGGGAAATGCCAAGTTAGAGCAAGGATGGTGGTGGGCTGGGATGCCAGGTTGGGTGGCTTTTAACCAGTGAGTAGCTCTTTACTCTTTCAGGGTTGTATTTCTCTTCCACTAAAAGTAAACCTAGCAGCATCATGCACTCTAGGAACCTGTTGCCACCTTCCCTGAGGACAGAGGCCCAAGGCAATGTACTGTAAGTTTTCTTTTCCTTCTCCTCCTCTTCTGTGCTGCTTCTGAAAGTAAAAATCCCACCAAACTCTGCAGCCAGAGAGCCTCATGGGGGGCAGATAGCACCCTGAATATTCTGCTTGGTAACCAGCTAGGGCTCTGTGGCTGATGGGGTTGTTCTATCTTCTTTTTTAAGATAGCAGCAATGGTGGCAGTGCTTCCTAGAGTTGTTTCCTGCAGGTTGATGCTGTTAAGCACTGTGTTCTGGAACACCATGTGTCCTCTGTTGAGAATTAGCTCCTGAGCTGATCTGCTTTCTTCCCCAGATACTCAGGAAGGTTGGTTGCTTGCTTTGTTTTTCCTCACAAGCATAGGAAACTTCAGGAACCAGAAGGGACAATTTGGGCCCTTTTTAGTCTGAGCTAAAAACCCCATTTCTGAACAAGAAACCCATGCTTTTTAACTGTTTTCTCTAGCATCTTTCTATACAACCCTTCCAGAAGAGAAAAAAAGCCAGTTCTGAGGATGAGCTGACACTGATGGTGATGACTCTGTTGGATCTCCTGTGACTGGGCTGCCCCAGAGGTTTCTATGCATTCCACCTCACATTTGCAACCTCCATTTCTGTTGTGCCACTCTTTTATGGTCAGGCCTGGGATGAAATGATTTTTAAATGCTAAAGAGCAAACCAAACTTGGTAAATCAATTGTATTCCACTTTTGCAAACTGATTTTCTTCTCAATAAATTTACAGTATTAGGCTGCTATTCAGAATTCTAAACTCTGGGACAGTTTTTTTTTGTTCTCTATCATTTAGTTCCTAGCAATAACAACACTTTGGGTTGGGCTTGGGGGTTTATTTTGTTCCTTCCAAGACTTAGGAGCTTCCTTTCTGTGGAAGAAGCTGAAACTTTCTAACCTGTTTGAGTCTGTTAGAAGGTGACATGACGGCAGCAGATTCACCTCCAGGTTTGAGACAAACATACTGGAAGTGTTGCAATCAGGTGTCTTCCAGAGGCCACAGCTCAGCAAGAGAAGGAAAATGGATGTTGCAAAAGGCAGGAAATTGAAGGTTGAGATTTGCTGTGGCTTCTCACTTCTGCCTGGCAGGTTTGCATTGGCACACACACACACACACACACACACACACAGGGCTTGGACAGAGTTTGGGCAACACTAAGGAATGTGTCTGCCAGTGAATTTCCAGCTTCCTCCTGCTGCTGACAAACTGAAGTGGAATGTTTTGCATCAGCTTCACTCTTTAGAGAGTTAAGGGCTTGGTTTGTGTTGCTGAAATGAGCAAAGATAAAGACAAAAGGTGCCAGCTTTGGGGTTGGTTTCAATGATTCTGGGAAGCAGGCTTAAATTCTCCTTTCTTCCTCCCCTCCAAAACATCTTACAGCCTAAGGCAAAGCTCTTAGTCACTTTTAACACTGCATTTTAAGGGAGGGAGCAGAATTAACACACAATCCAGGGGTCAGCATTCTAAGATGAGCAGTTTAAGGGGACAGCATCTTCTCTGGAGCAGTTTAAGCTGCTAGGCCCTTGGACAGGGCCATATCCTTCCTAAAGGCATTAGGTGCTGTGAGCTTGGTTTACTCACTGTATTACCTCAGACTTAACTTCTCTTTCTGGATAAAGGTGTGGGGATTATTAGTTTTGTGTTGTCTCAGCTGTTGACACAGCTCAGAGACTCCTTAGGCAGCTTCATCTGTAGTGCAGACCAAAAGTTGCTGTCTCCCACCTTGCATTCCCAACCAGATCTTAATTATCCCTGGGAAATGAGTTCCTGTCTCAACAGTGCAGTCCAGCTGCATGGTTTTGTCTTTGCCCTGCTGTCCCTTGAGCATGTCAGGAGCTCTTGTTCAGTGTATTGAAGAGAAGAGGAGGTGGAGGATATGCAGTTTAAAAGACAGTGCTTCCCTCAGTCAGGTTTAGCCCAGTAAGTGCCAGACCAAGTTTAGCTCTGAGCTGAGCTTAGTATCCTTAGAACACACTTCATGTGGGGTCAGGTACCATCTCTTTAGGAGTTTGCTGTTGTGCAGGGCTGCTTTCATTTGTGCAGAGACAGTGTTGAGCTGTGTTGCTGCTTTTGGGTGTGGTTATTACCTGCAGACTGTGTGGGAATTTGCCTTGGAGAATGGGATCAGACAACATGCAGCCTGCAGTGAGGCACTCAAGGACACCAATCAGATCAGGCTTTTCTCTGCTTTGGGAGCTTAAGCTTAAGTGTTTTAAGTGATTATTTTATGGTTTCATGTTCCTGCTGACTAACAGGATTCAAAACCAAGCAGCAAATGTCATGTAGAGCTCAGTGAGCCCTGGGTTTTTCCCCACTAGTGAGGAACATCTCCCTTGTAAATAGAAGATGGATCAAGGTTCTGGGTTTAATGTTGGCTTGGGTCTTTTTTTGGTCTGGGTTTGGCCTGAGAGATGGTGGAGATGAAGTCAATAAGTGCTTGCCCATTTTCAGGATGAAATAACCTGGCAGTCTTTCCAGCCTCTTATATGTGCTACAAGTTGAAAGGAACCCAGAAGGATCATTGAGTCCAACTCCTGCCTCTCACAGGACTTCCTAAAACTAAACCATGTGACTAAGAGCATTGGCCAGATGCTCCTTGAAGAGGCTTTGATGCTGTGACCACTTCTCTGGGGACTTTGTTCCAGTGACTGGCCACCCTCAGTGAAGAACCTTTTCCTAATGCCCAGCCTGATGGAAAACATCACTTTCCTCTCCTCTCTCACCTGCTTCTCCCCTTGGAGCTCTTGTTTTTCAGGTGGGACTAGAAAAACTCTTCAGCTCTCTGCCCTGACACTCTGCTGATGATATGGTTTTTAGCTGACATCATTTGTGTTGGAATCATTTGTACTGCTGAGCTGAAGACCCAGGTGGAGTTTGACCTTGGCTGTGACCTTCTGCCTCCTGGGTAGAACAGTGGAGAATGGAGGTTGGTGTGCTTGGAGAACCACCTTGGAAGGATGCTCTTTTCTGTTGCAGACAGGGAGACTGGTAGCCCATCTTCTCCTGAGTGGTTAGGGAGAACAGGTTGGAGTTACCTTTTGACCTGGCAGAAGTTCCCATCCTTAGCTACAGCCTCAGCAGCTGGGATCTGAGCAGGACCAGACCTCTGGAGACTGTCTAGGAAACCTCCAGGTATTTCACAAGTAGAAGAAAGGTCCTTTGAAAGTGAATGCCTGGAAGATGGTTTCAATTTGCAAGCAGAAGGCTTTCCCTGTGCAAGTTTTGCCATGGGCATTGAGATTGAAACAGTCTCTGGGAGCACAGCACTTGCCAGCTGCCATCAGATGGCTTTGCCTGGTACCAGCACAGTCCTTGCAGTTAATTGTGCTGGGAACTGGGACATATTTGTGTCCTATTTCACCATTTGTTTTCTCCTCTCAGTTCACAGGGAATGTTCTCTGCAAGGAGTGTGGGTGGGGGAAAAAGGAACACTCAGTTCTCCCCAGGCCTCATGTGCCTCTGAATGGAAGTTGGTCATTTTGGGGGGAGATTTCAGGCTGTTCAAGAACTGGAATTGACCTCAGATGAGGACCTTTCAGTCTGAGCAGACAGAAGGCAGTTTTGGAAGGGATTGGACACTAGTAAGTGGCTTTGTCTTGCTGGCCTTGCAAGGTAGCAATTCATTCTTACAGTTTTACTTGAGCACATGAATGGTGCTAAAAATAAACTGCATCATGTATTGTACATGCCAGGGACAGGGCAGAAAGGGAAGATCCCTCCCTTAAAGAGAAGAGGAGTTCAAAAGAAAGACAAACATTTGCCTTTCCTACAGACACTAGGGGAAAAAAAAGTCAACCTTGGGCTTCCAGATGTCCTGAATAAAGATTGATCCTGGCAGCAACAAGATCATTGTGCAAGTTTGAAGCTTCTCCTAGAATGAGAAATCAGAATTTCTGACCCCCTGAGAGCATTTCTGCCTGAGTTGGCCTAGTCCCATTTATTCTCATGCCCAAGAGGTGTCCTGGATCTCAGAGGGCACCCCTTGATCTCAAATAACTGCTGCCTTTCTTGGACACCACCAGGTTCTTCTGGCTTGTTAGCTTTGCCTGTTTTAAATGAGGAGACAGATTTAGGAGGGCTTTAGTGGTTTGGGATTTTGCTCTTGTGTTTCTATTGCTCTCCACTGGAAAAATTGGCCTGGCCCTGTATTTTCTATACATACAGATATGATTTTGTTTACTAAATCCTTGTGTTTCCTTGCTCTGTTCCTGCTTTGAGAGACTGGAGTTTCATCTGCTGCTGAAATGGCTTTGGATATTGGGAATAGCTGCCTTTCTACTGAGTCATGGCCTAATATCTGTGTCCTGAGTGATCTGTTCTGCAGTGCAGGCCATCTCTGTGTGCTGAGAACTTCAGTACACAAGCAGCAGAGTCAGAGGAGGCTCCCTGAGAACAGGAGTTGCTCTGGATGTTTGCAGCCTGTCTTTTTGTTTCCCCCATGTCTTACTGGTGCCTCTCATTCAGCCTGGAAATGGGGAGGTGTGCTGAGTGCTTGCAAATGCTCATTCTCTTGCACTTCTCCATGGCCTGAGGCTCTTCCCCATAGCCTGCAGAGCTCTGTCTGGAGGAAAGCAAGAGGTTCTTCAGGAGAGCTGCAAGAGAATTGCCTTTTCCTGCCTGGTTTAGGGTGGGAGGAATAGGATTGAAGCCATCCTGAGAGCAGAGCTTGGGTCTCCTTGCTGTTTACCATGGGTTAGCTGGAAAGAGTGGCAAGCAGAAAGCCACTTGGGTGTTTCCAGCCACATCCAGGCACTCTCAGGGAGGTTTTTTTGTCCCTCTGACTCAACTGCCATCTGAAAATCAAACTGAATCTATTCTGAGAAGCTTTAAGAAGTGCCTCCTCATCCCAGCTGGTTTGCTGCTGAGGCTGCAGCCCTAGATGATCTAGAAGCTCCCTTCCAACCCAAACCATTCTAGGGTTCTACATCCAACTTGTTGTTGTCCAGAGCCCCCCAGATCCCTTTCTGCAGGGCTGCACATGAACAGTGAGCTGAAAAGAAACCAACCCATGAGGATCTGCCATTGTTCCTTGGATTGTACTTCTTGCTTACTTGCCCTGCCCAAAAGCATGTGTTATGGCTAAGTGCTGGTTGTTTACAGTCTTCCTTTTGCAATTTCATCTGCAGATTGCCTCAGCTCTGTAGTCTGAGAGGAATAATCAAGGCACAAGTGATAGCAGGATGTAACTTTGGCCTCCTCAGGCATTCTCATGTGCTGCTGCCATGTGCTGCACACGTTCCAGGGAGATAGGGGAGGTAGAAACTCTCACCTCTGTGACTTGTGAGCCCCAAACTGATTCTGGAGCTGTGCATTGGCCTGGCTGGGAGCTTGCAAAATGCAAGAGCCAGGCAGCCTATTACAAAAGAGTTTCCAGTTTGGGTTTGCAGACAGGATTTCAGCTTTCCTTCTTGCCTGGGTCACTCAGGACAGTGAACTGAAGTGGTGGTTGGGTACTTGCCCCCTAAAATATTGGGATGCTTTCATCTCTGTGCTTCCAACTCTCAGCCCCCTGTGAGAATTCCATTCATACCTTCACTAGGAAGACAACTTTCTCAACCAGCTTGGGAAGTTGATTAGAAAAGGAACTGTTGTAAAACAGAGAAGTTACTCTTGAAGGGTTGCCAGCAGTGGTTTGTGTCTGCTTGAGCTGCCAGTGGGATTAAATTTAGGGTAGTGCTGTCAGATCAGTAATTGTCCCTGTTCTGCAGATGTGGAACTGAAAGACCTGGGAGTGACAGATGGGGGCAGAGCTCTCTGTATTGTTTCTGATCCCAACCTCACAGGATCACCATTTCCCTTTTCAGTTCTCTTCAGACTTTTTTTGGGTTAGATTTTCTCCCTCATTTCCTCTGGCAGGGTTTTCAGACAGTGGGCAGCAAATAAAGGAGATAAGAATCAGTTGCCTCTTGCTTTGTGGTTCTATTGAAGCTACTAAATCCAGGCAAAAAGCCATGAACACAACAAACCAGAGATTGGGAAATCTCTCCCTCATGTCAGAACAGTGCCAGTGTTTCAGCTGGAGAGGTCTCAGAATAATAATCCTAGAATGGTCAGGGTTGGAAGGGGTCTTCAGGATCCTCTAGTTCCAACCCCCTGCCTGCCAGGGACACCTCCCACTACAGCAGGTTGCCCACAGCCCCAGCCAGCCTGGCCTTAAAAGCTGGGCTGGAGCTTCCCCAGCCTCTCTGGGCAACCTGTTCCAGTGTCTCCCCACCCTGACAGTGAAGAACTTCCTCCTAATATCCAACCTAAATCTCCCCTGCTCTAGTTTGCATCCATTCCCCCTGGTCCTATCACCACCTGACCTCCTAACCAGTCCCTCCCCAGCTTTCCTGCAGCCCCCTGCAGATACTGGAAGGCCACCAGAAGGTCTCCTGGGAGCCTTCTCTTCTCCAGCCTCACCAGCAAAACCTAAAATTAGTTCACACTGAAAAATGATGCCTTCCAAGCCAGCCCAAGCATGAAGGTATCAGCTTTCTGCTAAGCCTCAAGAGATCATTACTAGTCCAAAGGTCTTCCAGCACTGCAGATGAAAGCCTGTGCCCTGCTCAGCCCCTGCTTTGGTCACTGTGCTCTGAGCCTTTATGTAACCCCTGGGATTTCAGCAGGTTCCAGGAGCCTGCACCTCCCTCCCTTGCACACAACAGTTTCTGGAGGGTGCAGAAAGAAACTAGATGATGTGTCAACAGAGAGCTTGATTTGGGTATTAGCTGATTTGCTCTGACCTAGTTCCCAGGGCCCAGAAGCAGAAGCAGAGCCTGGAGAAATCAAAGCATGTTATCTAACTGTCCATTGGAGGTGCAGGTTTGGAATGGAAAGTGATTCAGCAGCCATCACCAAGGAGACCAGGGGGAGTGGCAGAAGAGCCTAGAGTTTACCTAGAGTTTGGGTTTGGGCCTTTTTCCTTTAGAAAGGATATATTTAGTCATTTGGAGTCCTTAGTTCCTTTCCTCCTTGGCCTGGATGGTGTCTTGTGTCCTGGTAACATTTAAGCTGCTTGTTACTGCTGGCAAACAGTGGAGTATTATGGCAGTGTCTTCCTGCTTTTACTTCTCTCCTCTCAGGCATAGATCTTCAGTGATTCCAGTGATGCATCCCCTCTGCCTGCTGTTTGGAGCTGCAGAAGTCATGGCAGGTTGTCACAGAGGAGAAATGCAGTGATTGAAATGAGTTGAAGCTAATAGAGAGGTTCTGGTGCTGTCAGAGCTCTTGGCTTTTCCCATCCCAGGGAGAAACCATTCCCCAGGGGGGCTGTGATTTCATCTCTCTCCTCTCTGCTGAGGGGGAAGGAGGCAGAGCTGCAGCAGGAGCAGGATGGGAGAGGTTTAGCCAGGAGATGGCAGTGGAGCTGCCTGGCTGCCCGATGGAGTGGCTGGGGGAAGGCAGCTCTCCTTGCTCTGCTGGGCTCAGGGCTGGAGTCTGGCTGAGGTAACTGACTCTGTTAGAAGCAGATCTTCAGTGTTTATCAGTACTTCATGGCTGGGGGGCTGGAGGCTGGGGCCAGGCTTTGGTCAGTGGTGCCCAGGGACAGGCACAAACTGGAACAGAGGCAGGAACTTCTGAACTAGGGAGGAACTTCTTTACTTTGGGGGTGATGGAGCCCTGGCCCAGGCTGTTCAGAGGGGTGGTGGAGTCTCCATCTCTGGAGACATTCCAAACCCAGCTGGATGCCATCCTGGGGTTGGACTGGATCATCTCCAGAGGTCCCTCCTAACCCCAACCTTTTGTGATCCTGTGTGTTTTCCAATTAATTCTAATTAGTTGCTAATATCCCTAACCCCTCAGATTTTCCCTCTGCCTAAGTTGTATCATTTCCCTCCCTGGAGCCACTGAACACACTCAGTCCATGCTGGAGTTGCAGTGACCCTTGCCAGCAGCATTGTCTGAGCTCCTGTATGAGTTGCACTGAGGCAGAGCCCAGAGAGGTTTCTCCTCAGGTCCTTTCTAAACACACTCAGCAACTTGAGGCTGCAGGGAGAGATTTGTCACCTCTCTCAGTCTCTCCAGGAAGCATCCTGATGATTGGTGTCACTTCTTTTGGATGAGTGGCAAGGAGTAGGAGGATTCTTAGGCTTGGTTGATGAGAAAGTAGATGAGAGATTGAACTTCCATGTGAAGGATGTGTTTGTCAGAGGGAGCTGCAGTTACTGAGAGCATTTGCTTGCTCTGCTCACCAGCGTGGTGGTGTGAGAGCAGCTGTAGTGGCTGATGCCATGTGGAGGTAGTCACCATTGGCCCTGGGTTTCTTGTGCCACTTCAGCAGAAGTTTATCCTACCTGATAAAAGCCCTATCTTGTTCCTGTGCTTCCTGATTTCTACATGTTCTATAGAATTGAACCTTAAAAAATCCCTTGGCTCCTGCTGGGTGCTGACCTAACCACTCCTCTAACCAGTCCTTGTTCCTTCCTTGCTGGCTTTTAGCATTCAACACACAAACCTGTGTCATAGAATGACAGAATGGGTTGGGTTGGAAGGGCCAGGGTCCCTTTCCCCCAGAGCAGGCTGCTCAAGTTTCATCCAAACTGATTCTGAACAGTGCCAGGGATGGAGCAGGGGGAAGAAGGTGTCAACAGGAGAAGCTTAGGGCAACCTCAGCTCCAAGTAGTGTGGCCCACACTGAGCAAAGGTGGCCACTTCCCATGTCAGGTGTCCTAGGAGGGACACAGAGATGCCTAAGGAGGTCACCTCCCCTGGTGCAGTCAGATGAATGGAGTTTGCTGTCCTCTGGCCTGTGAGTTCTTGAGGCTTCTCCTGCTATTGACACTATTCAGCCACCAAGAATGTGTTGCTATAAGAGAAATGCTGTGGTGAGGAGGTGGCAGGAGGTGACAAGCTGCCATTGAAGTCTCCTTACCCTTGTGGTTTGGCCTGAGCTTGGGTTTCCCTCCCCCCAAAATACCTCCTGCAGGCCATGGGTGCCAGGGTAAGGAGGGCACTCTGATTCCAGGGGCACTGCTGAATTTGGCTGGCCCAAACTTCTTGGGTGTGCTGCAGGATGGGAATAAAGCAGGAGGAGGACAGGACAGGCTGGACTAACCAAGCCAAGCTACGTGGCCATTGTGGCTTTAGGCTTGGTTTTGTGCTGATGCAATGCAGGAGGAGAAACTTGGAGAGGAGCTTGCATCAGTGTGGTGCAGGGATGTTCCACCCATTGTGAGGAATCCATGTGTTCCTAAGAGGGTGACTTCTCTATTCAGGGGTTGCCAGGAGCCAGGTCAGCCCAGTGCAGAGTGTGCTCTCTGTCCTCACTTGCTCTCCAGGGTTCTTACCAGTGGAAAATCACTGGGATACAGAATCACCCTTGCCAAACTCTTCTGTCTGTGGTGTTTCTGGAATGATCTTTGCCCCCCCTCTGCTTTTCAGTGGGAAGGAGACAGAAGGCAGTGGAGAATTTGCCCTTTGGAGTTTCCCACTCACCTTCTACTCCCTGACAAGTCAGTTGAATGGAGTCCTCTGTGTCCCAGCAGCTGGGGGGACTCCACAGTGGGGAGGGGGAGAATGGGAAAGGAGGAACAGCCCAACCCCCACAGGGCAAGGGAAAAACAGGGTGTGCTCTGCACCAAGGAGCCAGAATGTCTCAGACTAAATAGGTGATAAAGTACTTCCTTGATAACCAGGATTGTCTCCCAGGAGAGCTGCAGGCAGCTCTGGGTCCATAAAGGTCAGGTCCTTTAGCAGGGGATGGGAGCAAGGTCTCAGAATAGAATCACTGAATGCAACGGGTAGAGTTGGAAAGGACCTTTAAAGGTCACCTAGTCCAACCTCCTGCAGTCAGCAGGGACATCTCCAGCTAGATCAGCTTGCTCAGAGACCCAACCAACCTGACCTGGGATGGTTCCAGGGCTGGGACATCTCCCACCTCTCTGGGCAACCTGGGCCAGGCTCTCCCCACCCTCAGAGTGAAAACAAAATCCTCTTCTATCCAGTCTAAATCTCTCTCTTTCAAACCATCACCCCCTCTGGGTCAACAGGCCCTGCTAAAAAGTCTGTTCTCATCTTTCTGATAGATCCTTGAAGTACTGAAAGGCTGCAAGAAGGCTCCCTGGAGCCTTTTCTTCTCCAAGCTGGACAACCCCAGCTCCCTCAGCCTGGCCTCCTCAGAAATAGCAATGGTTTGGCTGCAGACATGCACTTGGCTGGGGCTGGAACCCAATTTTTGCCCAAGAACTTAGGGGACTATGGTTGGAGCTCCTGGGCACTGTGGCATTGCTGGGCACAGACCTTCCCCAGCCCACATAAGGAACAGAAAACTATGGCGTTTGGGTTGGTTTTTTTTTCCAGACCTTTTGCATTTTGTTTGTCTCCTTCCATTCTTAGACATTTTAAATTAAAAAGCAACAGAAAACCCAACCTCTGGTGGTCTCTAAGTACATGGTTTGAAAAGCCAGAGCTGCTGGGTCCCCTCCCTGCCCACACCCTCTGCCTCCAGCCTCTCCACAAGCTCCTCTTAGGAGGTTTTATTTTATCACGGGCGACTCCAGTACAAATTACACATCCTGCAAAACCAAAGATACCACTTAAACACCACCCCCCCAAAGCCCAGGAGGGTATTTTTGGGGCGTGGACACCCTTGGCTGGGGCAGCCCTGGCTAAGCACCCTGCAATTCCATAGCCTGGGCCACCTAAAATTAGCCCTTGGGCTACCCAATGCCACCCCACCCGCTGGGCTGTGGGCAGCAGCTTGTACCTCTGCCCCCTCCCAGCCCCCGGGGGGGGACCGGGGGGTGCCTAGTAAAGGTTCCTTAGAGCTGGCACAGGGCAGTGGCTCTCAGAAGGACTCCAGATTCAAAAGTGAACCTTCAGTGGGGCTGACTTCTTTGCAAACTGAAAAACCAAGCCAGATTTACCCAACAGAATAACAGCAGCAGCTCAGGAAAGGCTCGTTTGGAAAACTGCTGTTAGATTAAACAAGAGACAAGAACTCATCCTCCAAAGCCAGTGCAGCACATGGGCTTGCTTATTCTATATCACATTTTATATCATCTATATTTGTAAGGTGAGGGTCCTTAGAGCATCCCCTTCTCTCTGCCTTGGAGATGGCTGCTTGAACCGTGGCAGAGGTTTCTCAAGCCATGCTGAATGTAACGAGAAAAACTTCAAACTGCTGAGCTGGCTTCTCTCAACTCGGCTACGATCTTCAGGGCTTTAACAATATTCAGGACACATTCAGTATTTGAGCGTTCTTGCTCTTGCCTGTCCCATTACCGGGCTGTGTATGGAGGGAGGGGTGGAGGGGAGGGGGCTGCACGTGGTTTTGGGGCAAAACCACACTAAAACGGTTAAATTGGCTATTAGTAGGAGGGAGTTTTGTTGCTTATTAGCGAGTTGGCAACGCATTTAAGGAGCGGAGCCGCACTGTCGGTATTCCCTCCGCGGTATAAGAGGGGGGGGCGGCAATAGCCCTCTGGACCCGCTCCCCCCTCCCTGTCGGAAAGGGGCGTGGCTCCACCAGGCCCCGCCCCCTCGCTGCCCGCTCCCGCCGCTGCTATTGGCTGCGCGGGCAGTGACGTCTACGGACTGCGGTTGTTGCGTTGAGCAGCGCCGCGGCTCCGTTTGCGGCGCCTTAAAGGAGCCGCGTCCGCGGCAGCCCCCGGCAGCGGCGCCGGCGCCGCCGCACCGCACCGCACCGCACTGCCTAGCAGCTCCGCCGCCATCCCGAGCTGTCGCTGCCCGGCCCGGCCCCGTTCACGGCCGAGACTCTGGGTTTTTTGCTGACCCCACCGGCACGAGGGCGAACCGGGAGATTCCGACCCGACCCGGTAAGGAGGCTCCGGAGGTTGCTCAGATGTGAGTCTGCACCGGGGCAGCGGTACCGGCTCCGAGGATCGGTGGACTGGGTGTCCAAGGTACTGGGAGATGCCGATCCGCTACGGCTGGGGCCGGTACCGGCGCGTGTCGGTACCGGGAGGTGCCCAGGCGGTAGAGGTTCTCCGATGGTTGAGCTGCTACTGTCGGTACCAGGAGGTGTCGGTACCGGGAGGTGCCCACTCGGTAGAGGTCTTCGGTGGCTGGAGCTGCTAGTGTCGGTCCCGGGAGGTGCCCGGTGGTAGAGATCTCCGCTGGCTGGGACTGCCGGTGTCAGTACCGGGAGGTGCCCACTCGGTAGAGGTCTCCGCTGGCTGGGGCTGCTAGTGTAGGTACCGGGAGCTGCCGGACCGGTCAGACGTGCCGGTAGCGGAGGGTCCTCGCCCGTTTGAGCTTTCAGAGCACCGATGCAGCTTTGTGCCGGTACCAGGAGGACCGAGCGGGCAGGAGCCTCCCAGCTCCGATCGTGCGTGAGTCAGCCCCGTTGCGGCTGTCCCCGGTACCGGCAGGACCCGAGGAGCTACCGTGTGGGAGCCAATCGGTCCCTCTTCCCGGGCAGCTGGTTGGGATGTGCCGGTTTCAGTACCGGAGGAGCAGCCGAAGGTCAATGCCGGCACCAGCGACCGCAGGGAGCTGCCACCGGCACCGGCGGGCGAGAGGCCATGGAATGCTTGTGCCCAGCAGCGAGCCCAGCACCGCACTGGGAGAACTGGCTTTGGATTCCCCCAAACCACCCACTAATGCAGCACCCATCACCTGCCAGCCACGAGCTTTTGGGGCCAAAATCACTTGTTTTCAGGTATTTTTGGTTGCAGAGCAGATTGCTGCAGCCCCGATGGTCACTGCGGGAGTTCCACAGCAGGAGGCAGGAAAAATAAACACCACCAAGAACCTGGAATATCTCCAGAACCTAAGGTGACATAAGGTTGCAGCATTGCAGCCCTGTGGGTGGAGACCCCCAGCCCCTGGGGACTGTTCCCCAGCCCCTTCAGTCCTGCCTGGGGGATTTGGGATGGAGCAGGAGCCATGGAGGACAGAAAGGGGTGAGGTGGCACCTCGGGGCGTGGAGAGGGTTGGCTGAGACACGTCTCCAAGCTCTGTCCTCCAATGATTTGGTGTGAATTGGCTCGTTTGTTTCGTTTTCAGGAGGTACTTAGGTAATCAGGGATGGGAGTGGGTCAGGTTTTATTCCAGGAGTGGAGCAATTGTCTCCTGAGCTCGATGGTGCTGGACAGGGAGGGTTTTCTCTCCCTCCTCGTTTTTGGGGCAGCAGGACTCTGTCCTCTTGCTTTGCCTTTCATACAATCCTAGGGGGTGGGCAGATGAGTTTGGCAAAAGGCAGTGGCTGGGCTTTGAGTTAGAAACCAGCCCCAAACATGTTGTACACACCAGAAACATCAAACGGGGGTTTTAAGGTTAAAAGTGGTAAAAGCAGGGAAGGGCAGAGTATATGTAATGTAGGGGATTAAAACCAGCCCCTGGATTGTACCTGCAAGGGGAAGATGGTCTCCTGCCCTCTCCCTTTCGAGGCTCAGCAGTTCCCACCTCCAAAATCGGGTGCTGATCCCCATCCATGCTCACTTGGCTGTGATGGGGGCTCCTGGAGGGCCAGATCCTGCGGAGGAGGAGGAGTGCACAGCACCCATGCAGTCTGTCCTGCGCTGAACCCGTTCCAGGACAGCCTGAAGTCATCTCAGTGCAGAGATCTGCTGGGACATGCAGCAAGAGCTGACTGCAGAGATAAGGAGGGTGATGAATGTTGCTGGGCTTCAGCCTTTCCTCCCTGTGCCTCTTTGGGGCAGAAAGATCCTGGAGGTGGTGTCAGAGGGGAAGGAAACATGGAGAGAATGTTCAGGGAGCTGCTGGAGAGAGGCCAGTAGAGGCTAAAGGTGCTGAGGGCACTGCAGCAGCTCTGGCAGGAGGAAAGGCTGAGAGCCCTGGGGCTGCTTAGCCTGGAGAAGAGCAGCCCCAGAGGGGAGCTGCTCAATGCTGAGCAAGAGCTGAAGGCTGGGGGCAAGAGGCTGGGGCCAGCCTCTGCTCAGTGGTGCCCAGGGCCAGGCCAAGGGGCACTGGGCACAAACTGGAAGCCAGGAGGTTCCAGCTGAGCAGGAGGAGAAGCTTCTTTGTTATGAGGGTGTTGGAGCCCTGGCCCAGGCTTTGCAGAGAGGCTGTGGAGTCTCCTTGTGTGGAGAGATTGCCAAGGCAGCTGGAGGTGACCGTGGGCAAGCTGCTGTGGGTGCCCCTGCTGGAGCAGGGGGTTGGACTGGGTGATCCCCAGAGGTCCCTGGCAACCCAAGCATGCTGGATTCTGTGAGATAAACTACCCTGGAACTTAATCTCTCCGTGAACCTAACAGCAAACTGCTTGTATTTTGACCCTCATGCCCAATTCATTCTGTTTAATTGACACAATTAATGAGCAAATACTTGTTCTATTTACTGTTCCATCATTCAGGCTGTGCACAATGCTAGGAAGCTTGGCCACTTGGCTTTTGTTTTGGAGGGACTCCCTGTTCTGCTGAAGGTGGACAGAGACACTCCTGGGAGGCAGCCTCTGGTGAGTCATCTCCACACAGAAATAGCTCTGCTGGGAGCAGTGACAAGGTCCTGCAAGGGTTTGGGGTCCTGCATGGATTTGGGGTCCTGCATGGATTTGGGGTCCTGCAGGGGTTTGGCTTCTCCCTACCCTGGATGCAACCTGCCTATGGGCTCTGCCCCACTCCTGGCTGGATTTAATGGGGGAATTTAGTGCTGGGAAATTCACTGAGGAGGTTTTTTTTTTCCTCTTCCCTTCTGTGTAGAGCAGAGTCAGGGTTTGAGGTGGCTGCTGCCAGACCTTGCTTGTCTCCAGCTGGAAAGGATGAGCTCTGGATTAGGAAGAGTCACTCCTAGAGCTGGGATCTCCTTTTGCTGTTCCATGAGGAGAACACAGCACATGGGGCAAGGCTGTGATTTGCCCAACAGCCCAGTGGGGAGAGGTCTCATCCTAGACCTTTACTGACTAATTAGTGCTGCTTTAGATTGTAATTCCTCCTTTGGATCAAAGCAAGGCACGAGGTGACACCATTCACAGAGGTGTTGGGGATGGCTGAGAGCAGGAGGCAGCTCTTCCAGCAACAGGACAGGGCTGTTCCCATCTCTGCTGGTAGATGAGGGCAGCAATTGTCCAAGCTGACTTCATGGATTAGCATCTCCCTCAGCATGGTCTCCAGAGGCCTCTCTCCTCCTCCATGGTCCATGAAAGGGAAGGTGCCATCAGGGAGAGGTTCCATCCAGCAGTGCTGGGGACACCAGGGCCAGGAACCTGGCAGAGCACCTGAGTTTGGGTTCCAGCTCTGGATTTATCCCCACTGGGGCTAGTGATGCCTGTGGTGCTTCAGGGAGAGCAAAGTGATGATGAGGAAGAGGAGGGGAGAGGAGGCAGGAGCTCAGAGGTTGCTCTGCTGAGGCCAAATGAAGATGAGATCATGGTGGCTGATGCTGCTTCTGACCTCCTGCTGGTCAGTTCTGGAGGGAGGAGGCAGAGCTAAAACAAACCAAAAGAGACCAACCTGCCTTTTCCTCAGCTCCTAGGTCAGGTTTTTTATCTACATAACAAGAAGTTAGCTGAGGAGATGTGGCTAAACAGGAGGTGTTTGGAGAACCTCAGCTGCAGAGGGCTCAAGGGACTATGGCTTGCATGGAGGTTGCTGTTGAGGCCTGGGTTTGACCTCACCTGCCCCAAATCCAACCTGTGTCCCCTTAGCCTTTCCTGTTCTGCAGCAAACCTTGTGCCCAGAAGAGGGGTTTTTTTGGGGGGGGAGGGTGGACAGGTTAACTCCCCCATGTCCACATCATCCCTTAGGGCTGCCCATGATAGTGTCCATGGGGTTAACCATGGTATTGGAACCACAACCTCTCCTGAAGGCTTGGACCCAAATTATTTCCTCCCTGCTAGCAGCTCTTCAGAATATAATGACACAAGTTACAATCACTCCTTCATGTTGAATGGGTTTGGGTTTTCTGGGGTTGTTTTGGGGTTTTTTTCCCCTCTTTTCTCATGATTTGGACCTGAACCTTGTGGCTAATCCCACTCCCAGCTTGGCTCCAGCATTATTTGCCTCTGAAGATGTCTGTAAATCAAGCAGCATCATTTGCTGGCTGCTTCTACAAAGACAGAGCTAGTGTCTGGGCTGAAGGTGTCACAGAAGAAACCACCCCAGCTTGGAGGAGGTTGCAGCCCAGGGTTTTATTTCCAGTGCCTCTGCTTCCTTTTTGCTGGCTGGTTTATTCCTTCTAGCAGAGTCATGAGTTGCCTTTGGGCCCAAAAATAGTTTGATGCTTGGGCTTCAAACCAGCCAAATCCTCCCCACATCACCTTCAGTTGAAACAAACCTCTCCCTGTTGGCATGCTGATGACAAAAACCAATATCCCTCCCCCCTAGCCCCACCCCAGCTGAGCCTCTGGCCCCCAGTTTACATTTCCCATGTCCCAGGGTGTGATTCCTCCCATAACCATCCCAGTTTCCAGCTGGGTTGGGCTGGGAGGTTGGGCTTGGGTTTATTTTGAGCTTTCTCATCACTGAGGACCACAAGAGGTTGGCAGAATTTCCAGAGGCCATAACCAGGGCTCAGCTGCTGGGAGTGAGGGTGTGGGGGCAGGCAGGAGCCTGGCACATCCTCCTCCACAGCTACCTGGGCACCCCATTTCCATTCCAGGTTAATGACTCCCCAAACTAAAAACTCCACAGGAATGAAATCAGGGCAGGTTTTGGAGCAGGGGCTGTGTGTTGCCAAGGTTTTCTTCTGCTGGCTGCTTTCCTTTGTGGCCAAGCCCTGGCTCTCTAGAGAATTAAGAGGGATCAAGGGGCATTAAATGAGCTCTGCCCCCTCACCCTGCTCCCTGGAGACTCCCTTTAATTCCTCCCTTCCTGCTACTCAAGGTCCTCAGCTTGGAAGTTCTCTGGAGGACATCAAGCCCAGGGATTCTGTGATGTTTGGGGCCATTCCTGAAGGTGGCAGCTAAGGAAAAAGCCAAGCCAGTCACCAAGGTCTCCCTTCTGTTGTGGTTTGCAGGCAGGAGAGCAGCCCAGAGAGCCCCAAGTGCTGCCTGCAGGGTGATGCTCCTAACATGAAAAGGTGCTGTGAGGGCGTGGGGCTGCCATGCCTGTTTAAGGTCAGTGCCTTTCTCTCCCATCTGCTCCTCTCTGCCCAGGGCTGGCTCCTCTGTTTCTCTAAGGCCAAGGAGGAGGAATCAGGTTCCCATCCTGCAGACCTCTGGCTGCAGGTGGCACAGGAGCAGCCAGGGTGCTGCTGGGGACCGTGGTGGCTTTAGCTAAGGGGAGTGGGTGGGCATGGGGAGGGTGAGCTGGAGCTTGTGGCTTTGCACTGTGTCACCAAAGGGGGATTGCTCTGGGGTTTAGAGCAGGGCAAGAGGCAGCTCTTGTGATCTCCTTGGGCTTCTCAGGTGGGGACACCACCTGCAGTGTCCAGCCCGGGGCGGGGGGAAACTGCACCTGAAAAGAAATCAACCTGCAAGATGTTTTCCACTCTTGGGAAGAGCCAGACTTGTCCTGGCAGCAGGAAGGTTCTGCAGGGGCACAAACCTCTTTTCAGAGGTGGGATGGGAGCTGCTTGAGGACTAAACCTCTTCCCAAGGACCCTCCCTGCACAAACCATCCCAAGGCATGTGCTGTCCCCGTGGTGTCCCCTGGGAGGACGCTCGGCCCAGTGACCTCTTTGACTGCAGGAAGGGGATTAGCAGTGACAGAATGATCTCTTTATAGGCAGGATAAACGCCTTAGGGCCAGGGCTGAGATATGTCAGGAGGGGATTAGCCTCCCCTAACCCCTCCAACAAGCCCAGCTGGCCTAATAAGCTACCTGTGGGGTGAGGATGGAGAGGAGCAAGGTAGCCAAGGAACAGCTCTCTCCAGGGCTGGCAACCTCTTGCTGCTGTACCAGGGCTGAAACCTAACAGCTGGATGTTATCCTTCCCCCTTGTAGGGTGTTGGTATGGCCAGCCCCAGGGCCCCCAGGTATCTCCTTGTCTTTGATTTTGATGAGACCATCATCAATGAGAACAGTGATGACTCCATCATCCGGGCAGCCCCGGGGCAGGTGCTGCCAGAGCAGCTGCGCCAGACCTTCCAGGAGGGATTCTACAATGAGTACATGCAGCGTGTCCTGGCCTACCTGGGGGACCAAGGAGTCAAGATGGGAGACTTCAAAACAGTCTATGAGAACATTCCCCTCTCCCCAGGCATGCAAGAGCTTTTCCAGTGGCTCTCCAAGAACCAGGAGCTGTTTGAGCTCATCCTCATCTCGGATGCCAACATGTTCGGCATCGAGTGCAAGCTGAGGGCGAGTGGTTTCCACTCCCTCTTCAGGAAGATCTTCAGCAACCCCTCCAGCTTTGACAAGAGAGGGTACTTCACCCTGGGGCCCTACCACAGCCACAAGTGCCTTGAGTGTCCAGCCAACATGTGCAAGAGGAAGATCCTGACCGAGTACCTGGCCGAGAGAGCCCAGGAGGAGGTGGAGTTCGAGAGAGTCTTCTACGTGGGGGATGGTGCCAATGACTTCTGCCCTTCTGGGACTTTGACTGCATCTGATGTGGCTTTCCCCAGGAAAGGCTACCCCATGCACCAGATGATCCAAGAGATGGAGAAGAAGCAACCTGGAGCCTTCCAAGCAACTGTTGTCCCCTGGGAGTCAGCTGTGGACGTGGCCCGTTACCTCCAGGAGATCCTCAAGAAGAAGTGTTGAGGGTGGCTCACAAGAGACTTGTTTACTGCAAGCAGCTGGGAAAGGAGAAGCTTGAGGGGGTTGGGTCTCATCCCCTACACCCCATGGCCATCAGCACTGCTTGCTCAGCCCCACTCCTGGGTTGCTTTCCTGCTTCTCCTCCCCAAGCTCCTTTCTCCCCAGTGATAAAAGCACTTTCTCTAGACCTCCCCAACCTCCTTCCCTGGCCCTGTTGAGATGAAGCCTTCTCTATGCAGCTTGGACATCTCCTCCAGCCTGGGGGTTTGCCAACACTAATGGTGATCATGGTTTTTGTCCTTGTGTTTGTTGGGTTTTGTTTTCCTTTCCCTTTTGACTTCACCAGAACAATTCCTAACAGACCAGGCACCAGCTCCCCACGGGCTGGGCCCTGCACATGCTTCCTCCTGCCTTCATCCTCCTCATCTGCCTGACCTCCAGGAGCCACTTAACTGTTGCCTTGATGCCTTTTTGGGAAGCTGCTGGAAATGGCACCTGGGTTCCCCAGCCTGCCCTCTGCACCCCAGCTGGGCAGGGCAGCCCTTGGCTCAGCTGCTGAGCCTCCTGATGGAGTCAATTGTCCTTTCAGACTTTTTATTCTCTGACAAAAGGTGATGTGAGGGACAGGAAACCTTTGGGAAAGGTGGGACCTTGGAAAACAACCCTCCTCTAGCCCATCTCCACCCCCTTGCCCAGCCCATGGGCATGGTGACCACACCCCTCTGCAGAGAGGAGGACCTGCCCTTGCCTTCCACCTCCATCCTCTGCTTCTGCTTCCAGGGCACAAAACCCCCCATGTCCCTGGGGTGGACAGGTTCCTCATCACCCCAAGCCATTACCAGGCATCTCCTTGTGTTTGCTGGATGCTATCCACTCCCCCACTACCCCCAGGAAGGGTAATTTCCCCTTCTGACCTGGTTGAGAGGTGCTGAACCTCCCTCCCCACCCCCAGGAGGTGTGGTGCTGTAGCACTTCTCCTGCCATCGGGCCCCTGGAGGCCAAACCTCCCTCACCCCCCCTTCCCCCACTGCAGTATTAATTCCCCCTTCTAATTGCACTCAGCAGGGAGGACCCTACAGTATTTGCTGCTCTCTGGTGTTGGCTTCTCCTGGATTTATCCACAGCCTTACCAGCCCCTGAGGGTGGCTTCTGACTCCTCCAAAGCATCCAAACCCTGACAGCAAACCTGAGCAGTAAGGAAATAACCAAAGCAACCCCCAAGTTGTTCCTTCTCTGTTTCATTTCCCACCCCCTACAGCCCTTCTCTTTGTTCTTCCTCCTCTGGAGCCTGTTCAACTGTGTGGAACTTAAAAGCCATGGAATTAAAGGAAAAAAGGACATCTATATGTATCTAGACACCTAGATATATCTCTATATTGCAGATACACAAGCTGGTGGTGTCCAGGACATAAACCTGGGTGTGAAACAGCTCTTGGACTTCCATGGATGTGATGTTTCTCTTCCTGGGGCTGGTTGGAAGGGAGACAGCAGTGGAGGGGGAGCAGCAGAGTGGGGCCAGGCTACAGGAGATGCTCTCTGGGGGACCCCATGGGGCCATGGCTTGTCCTTCTCTGGGTCTCAAGGTGCTGGGCACAGCAGGGAGGTTTCCTGGGGTCACAGTTGGGTGCTGCTCTCCTCAGGGGCCCTGCAGCTGTTTGGCAACATCTCCTATGTTTGTGCTTTGGTCCTGGGCTGCCCTTGTGCTGGGACCATCAGCAGGATCAGCCCTCAGGACCAGGGTGCTTCCCACCATGATTCCATCAGCTCAGAGAGCTGCAGTGTCCCAGCAACCAAACCTTGCCAGCAACAAAACCTTCCCAGTGACCAAACCTTCCTCCCCAGTAACCAAACCTTGCCAGCACCAGACCTTCCAGCACCCAAACCTTCTTCCCCAGCATCAAACTCTCTTTCCCAGCACCCAAACCTTCTTCCCCAGCACCAAACCTTCTTTCCCTGCCTTCCCAGCACTTAACCATCCCAGCACCCAAACCTTCTTCCCCAGCATCAAACTGTCTTTCCCAGCACCCAAACCTTCCTTCCCAGCACCCAAACCTTCTTTCCCTACTTTCCCAGCACTAAACCATCCCAGCAGCAGGCAGTGCTGCTGCTCTTCAGCACATAAAGGGAGATGGGAGAGGAGATGCTCTGGGTGCTGGAGGCTGCCAGGCTGCAGGCAGTGGCAGCCGCTGCAGCTTCCCACGCCAGAGCTGAGCTGTTGCAAAGCCAAAATGCAAAGGTGAAGCTCAGCCCTGGCCCAGCAAGGAGCAGGATCCAGGTGGGAGGGGAGATCCAGGACCCTGCCTGCCCTTGGTGCTCAGAAGGGCTCCACATAGTTGCCAGGGAAGAAGCCTGCTTCCTCCCCCATGACACCCTCGCACCAGCCGTCCGAGTAGCGCCGGGTGACGAAGAGCAGGGCCCCGGGCTGGAAGGAGAGCTCGTTGTCCTTCTGCTGGGTGTAGGGGTAGATGGCCACCACTGTGAGAGGAAGGAGAAGCAGGTGATGGAGCCCAGCAAGGCCACCAAGGTGGGGACAGGCCACTGCCAGGAAGGGCAGGACCTAGAGTGGGGATGTGATGGCCACAGCATCCCAGCCCTGGCCAGTGCAGGGGCAGAGTTGGGCTCTCAGCATCGTGATTAACCAAAAGCAGCATGGTAAAGAGATCAGGAGGATCTGGGGCTCAACTGCACCTTTCTCCAGGTAGTTCTCTGGGACCCAAGGGGGATCCTCTGCAGCAGGTGGGGGTGGTGGGGCCAAATCCTCAAAGTCAGGCAGAGCTGGTGGTGGTAGCTCAAGGTCGTCAGGGGCTGCAAAAGTGACTGAACTGATGGGGAATGAAGGGCTCCATGGGGGCAGGGCCCACATGCAGCCCCACCATCTCCCTGCTAACCCTCCATGATGAGCATCCCTGGACCAGTGAACACTCACCTGGGGGCATGAGGTCCAGTGGAGGCAGGGGCAGGTCCCCAGGGAGAGGTGGAGGTGGTGGGACAATGGTCACAGGTGGTGGGGATGGTCCTGGCAGGGAGGGGAGCAGTGGTGCTGCAGGGATGGCTTCACTGGGAGCTGCTGGGGCTCCACTCGAGCTGGGGGTGGAGAAGCAGCAGTGTCAGAGCCAGGGGAATGCCAGGCTGGGAGGCACAGACACCTCTCCCATGCCAGGATGAGGTACCCCTTGCCATGGTCACTGTGTGGACAGGAGATACATGTGCAAGCCCTCCACAAATCCTTTCCCCACCCTGTGCCTCAGCTTCCCCATGGGGGGTTGTCTCCCTAAGTAGCTAGTTTGGCTCTGGAGACAAGCACTGCTCAGGGGAGCAGATCTCCCTCTCCCCAAATCCATGTTTTATCATCAAAACCCTTCTGCAGCAGAACCTCACCTGAGCAGGGGGGAGATGGTGCTGCCTGCCCTGTGCTCTCCTGCCCTCCCTTTACTCAGAGCTTCCTTACCCACCCTGGCCAGAGCTGGTACCTGCTGGATATCAGGGAGGAGGTGGAGGAGGCTGTGGAGAGCTTGTCCTCAGGAACCACGGGGGGCTGGATGGGCTCAGGGATGCGAGTGCTTCTCCTGTGGGCAGAGTGGCTGTGAGCAGCCAGGCTGGGATGGGTTGGGGCTGGGGCTGGGGATAGGGATGAGGATGATAGGGATGGGGATGGGGATGATAGAGATAGGGATGGGGATGATAGAGATAGGGATGGGGATGATAGGGATGAGGATGGGGATAGGGATGAGGATGATGGGGATAGGGATGGGGATAGGGATGGGGATA
>VWZX01004956.1:545038-555474 GCA_013399015.1 Galbula dea
ATGATAGGGATGGGGATGATAGGGATGGGGATGATAGGGATGGGGATGATAGGGATGGGGATGATAGGGATGGGGATGAGGATGATAGGGATGAGGATGGGGATAGGGATGGGACCCCCCGATGGCAGCAGTGGTTGCTCTGCTCTCTCCCCACCCTTGTCACATGCTTGGTGACACAGAAAGACGAAGCCCCCAAGCCCTGCACCCCCTCCCCACCCACAGCCTCACCCCAGGGTGCCTGCAGTCTGTGCTGTTGACTTGATGCCCTTCCGAGCCAGGGTGCCGGTGCGGGACAGTTGGGTGCTGTGGTCCTGCAGGCACAGGGAGACACGGGTGGGTGCTGGTGGGTGATGACAAACTCATTGCACCCCAGAGGGCTGTGGTCACCTCCCCCCCACCATGGGAAGCTGCACCCCCAGGTCTCTGCTGGGGCTCCCTCTGAGCGGAAGGATGCAGAGGCAGCAGAGAGGCAGCTGCCACCGTGGGAACCACGGTCCCAGTGTCACCACTTCCCCTCCAGCCCCGGGGTGGCTTTGCTGGGGGCTCTCACCTGCGAGGCTGTTGAACCCCCACCCCGTGGGTGCCTTCCTGCACCGTGGTTTGGGTGCTGGGAAAGGCACCGTGGGGGTGAGAGCCTCACAGCTCAGCACTGGCCCCAGCAGCACTGATGGCTTCTGTGGAGCATTTCTGTGCCTCAGTTTCCCTCTGCTGTCTTGCACAGTGTGTCCCCTCCCCAGGATGGAAGCCCCAGCGGCTTGAAACCTGGGATGGGCTGCAGGGCACGGCCAGAGCCTGCTTCTCCATCCAGGAGGGATTAGAACACACCTTTGGCCCCACCAGTGCAATGCTGGGACATCAGGGACCGAGGAAGCCCACCCAAGCTCCCTCACTCCTGCAGGGCATCCTCCTAGCCCTGGGCTGACCTTTATGCCATGGCCAATGTCATCCAGGATGCTGAAGTTGAGAGGTTTCCTGTAGTAGGGCTCCAGGCAGGGTGGGCTGGGAGGAGACATGATCTTCTGGTAGGATGGAAACCTCTTGCTGACAGTCAAGGAACCGATCTCCCGGCGAGACACCTTCTCCTTGTGCATGTCAACCCTCTGTGGAGATGACACCGTCCCAGCTGTCCCACCCCAGCTTCTCCCTTCCTCCCAGTCCCATCACCTTCCCCAGCCCTGTCTCCCTGCCTGTAAGGGAAGGGCTCACAGGGAAGGGTCAGGGTTGAGTCTGAACCCCTTGGCCTGGCCAGGATCACAGGGACAGGTCCTGCTCTGCTCCACCACAGCAGGGTGAGTGATGCCCTTGATGTCACCACAGCAGGTCTGGCCCTTCCTAAAGCAGAGGCTGTGGGGACATGGCAGTGGCAGAGGAATCTGTGAGCCTTGGCTACTCATAAGCTGTTTTCCTGCTGCTTCCAGCATGACTACAAGGTCCTGCCTCCTCCCATGGCTGGAAAGGCTCCAGGTAGCTTCCAAGTGCCACGAAGAGGGTGGGTGGCCATGAGGCTCTGCACTGCTGTCCCTAAGCTCTAGGAGGGTGATGAGGCCATGCCCCAGCAAGGGCCAAGCATGGCAGCCAGGGCCAATGCTCTGAGCCCCAGCATTCTACTTTGGCTCCTCTGAGACTTCCCAGGTTGTTCCCACAGCTGCCTCTGTTTGGGCTGGCAAGTGCCTAGCCTGGGAGAACACCCCAGAGAGGTTTCCCAGCCCCAGAGGGACTCATTCCCCCAGGAAGCCTCAGGTGACTCCCACCACCCACCCAGGAGAAGGTCTTGTATTTCCACTGCAGGGCTGGGGGCTGGTGGGCTGCTCATGCCATGGGGCTGGAATGTCTTCAGGCTCTTCAAGCAGCCCAAAAGCCCTTTCCCAGTGCCCAACTCCCTTCTCAGAACCCAAATCCCAACGAGGAGGAGAATGGTCCCACCTGGGCCACGCAGCTGACATCAGCCTCCACCTTCTGCAGCTCTGCTGCCTGCAGGTCCAGCAGCCGGAGGAAGGCTGTGGCCAGGCTGCTGATCTGGTAGGTGACACTGGCCAGGGACTGTGTGCTCAGAGCCATTGTCTCCTCCAGTGCCTTCCTCTTGTCACTGGCCTGGAGGGGGAGAAAGCAGCCAGGGGCATGAGCCCACCCCATGCAGGCACCACTGCTCTCCATCTCCACGCTGGAGTCACACGGTAGCCAAAATGCTTCCTTCTGCTTTCCAAATGCATCAAACTTCCTCCAGCTCTGCTGCCAGGAGGCACAGGCACCCCTCAGGCACCATGATCCCATCAAGATACACTGGGATTCCTCCCTGGGATGCTCCCCAGGGGGCTCAAGCCTCCTTGCCACCCTTGGGAACAGTTGGCCATGGCCCCAGCCGTGCTGGGGACAGTGTCACAGGTCTCTGAGTGTCTCAGCTCTGCTCTAGTGAACCCAGCCCCTTGGGAGCAGCCTTGGGGTCTGGCTCCAGCCAGCGAGGTCACAAACATTGGTTCTGCAAAGCACACAGGGACCCTTCCAGCCAAGACACCCTCCCCAGCACACAGGCCCAAACCAAGCCTTTTTCCTCCTCTTTCACCCCAAAAGCTTCTGCTCCCCACCTCTCTCAGTGGGTGCCAGGCAGAGAGGAGGAGGAGGAGGAGGGACACTGACAGCTTCATGCTTGTTCTGTGTGTGTGCAGGCATCCAGCTCACCTCTGCCCTGCCAGGAGATGCTTCCAAAAACCCTTAGGGACAGCCTGGGGAGAGCCCAGGCAAAGCTGGTGTCCCTGGTCCCCTTCCCAGGGCTCCAGACCCCTGGAGGACTCTCTCTTCACCCCACACCCAGCCTGAGAGCCCAGCAGGAAAGCTGCTGGGGAAACTGAGGCACGAAACTAAAAGACCAAACCCAACCAGCAGCATGCAATGCTTGGTAGGAAGCTAACAGAGATGCTCAGGCTCTCACCTCTGAGGGCAAAACCTTTGCCATCACCCATGGGCCACCCCTCCAGGACCCTAAGCTTCAGCTGATGCCACCACGTCCCCAGCCCTCTCACCTCCAGGTAGTTGCTCTCGCAGTAGTCAGCCACCCTGAGGAGGTTGCTGTGGTGATCCCGGAGGAGCTGCCTGCCTGCTGGGATGTCAGATTGCTGCAGCTGCTGAAGCTCTGACATGCTGCTGGCCTCAGCTTCAGCTCCTACTTCCTCCCCGGGCTCCTCGGCGCCTGAGGTTTGAAGCTGGCGGAGATGCTGACGCAGGGCCAGCGGGCGCCACCGTGTCCTGGTCCCCAACACAGCCCACACCCCCCCCCAGGGGACACCCCATAGGCGTGGAGCCCAGCCTGGCCACCTTCACATCACTGCCCTGGACATGTTGGGGGCAGTGGGGAGGAAGCCAGCATGGCCCCAATCCCATGGGAGATGTGTTGAGAGGTAGTCACCTCTCTGGGGTGAGGGATGAGAGCAGCTGAAGGTGAAGGATGGGAGTCCCAGGGGAGCTGGCAGTGCAGAGCAGGGCTGAGCAACCCAGAAAAGATCCTGAGCCCATCTTTGCCACCTGCACTCACCCTCCATGAGCTGCTGCTGCTCTTCTGGGTGGTGTGGTGGAGCTAAGCTGGCCTCCAGCACATCCAGGGAGGGTGATTGCCTTCTTTTAGCAGCCAGGCAAGACATCTGGCCCAGGGCAGTGGTTTGACTGCCAGGTTCCCTCCCCAGGAAAGCTTTGTGCCCCCTGGTCACCCCAGAGAGCATCAGTGTGGTCACTCCAGAGAGCATCACCCTGGTCACCCCATGGAGCACCACTGTGGTCACCTTACCAAGCATCACCATGGCCACCCAGAGCTCCCCCAGCTCAGGGCACAGGAGGATGTCCCAAGTTACCCCCCCCAGAGACTCTCTCCCTTCCCTCCTTGCCCAGCACACTGTGTTCTTCTCTGTGCTTGGCTAGCAACGTTTCACATCCCCAGGGGTGAGGCTGTGCTGACAGGAGGAAATTATTCCCACTTCCCCCGTGCTTGGAAATTCCCCTCCAGCCTCCAGTCTCCACCCTCTCCTCCTCCTTCTCCTCCTCCTCCTCCTCCGCAGGTGCTTTCCTGGAGCCTCCCAGGCTCTGTCCCTCAGCCCCAGTGACTTTACACAACTCAGCCAGGAGCAAACCCCACGTTAGGGCTTGGCCCTTCCTGAGTCCCTGACCCCAGCAGCACAAGGATGAGGGAAATGATGAATTTCCTCCAGCACTGGCCCAAGCTCCTCACACCCTGAAGGATCCAGAGCTCCTCGAGCTGCTCCCAGCCCCTGAGGAGGCTGCAGCAGCCTCCAGAGCTCCATCCCCTCCTAACCCCAGTGAAAGCCACTCTGATCCCCACAGGGCTCAGCCCCTCTGCCCCAGCCAGGACCTAAAGACCCACAGTAGAGGCTCAAGGGCTTTCCAAGTGCCCCAGCCACCTCCACCCCATCAAGCACTCCTTCACCCTATCCATCCTTCCTCTCCCTCCCCACAGCCCCACCAGGATTACCCTGGGCTTTGAGGCTAATGCTCAACACCTGACCAGCTTATTCTCCTGAGTCTATTATCAGCTTAAGGACCAAAGACATCTGCTCTGCTCCCTGTTAGCCTCCCAGAGAGCTGAAGGAGTCTTCTTCTTCAAGGCTGGAGCAAGAGAGCAAGGGCTCAGTCGACAACATCTCCTCTCAGATGGCTCTCTGAACACCTCCAGTGCTGAGAGGGGCAGTCCCTCACCCCCAGAGGTAAGTGGCTTTGGGACATCCTGGGCTTCACCTGCTGTGGGAGCCACCTTCCCCCTGGGCTGGGGCTGTGCCATGGCTTTTGGCTTCTCTCAAGCATCTCCTGGGGTCAGCTGTGCACTGAGAGCACTGCTGGGGAGAGGAACCCTGGCCACACAGCCAGCCACCCCCTGAGAGCAGCTGAAGGAAGCCAGTGGGGGCTGGGACACACAAGCAGGACACCTTCCAAAGCAGGGCCCAGGCATGTTGCAGCTTAACCACAGTTACTTTTATTGTTATTATTAGTTAAAAGGTTGTGGCCAGGCTCTTAAAGCCATGTTTCAACACAGGAACAGATGCCCAGTGCAGCCTAACAGTGTGGGGATCTCCCCTAACCCTTGAGTGGGTTGTTGTGGAAGAAGAGCTGGACTTTACCAAGCCACAGAGCCCCCCAAAACTTGCAGTCCCAGCAAGTGATGCCTCTGTGTGCAAATCAGCAAGGAAGGGGCCAGAATCCATGTTAGCCCTCAGCTGGGAGTGGGGGGAGAAGGCACAAGGAGGGAGATGTTTGGTTCCAAGCCTGCAAAGATGCTTTTGCCCTAGCACAGGACACCCATCAGGAAGGTTTAGTCTGCAGCCTTGGGTATCCAGACTCCCTTAGGAGGCTGCTGCTCCAAGAGTTCCAAGGCAGCAGCAAAGATCTCTTTAAAAGCCAGGCTGGATGCTTCTCTGCTGCCCTCCATCTGCATCTGTCACTTGCTGTGCCTGTTGGGACCAAAGCAAAAGCAAAATCTGGTAACAGCAGATGTCACAAGAAGGGGTTTGAAAGCTGCCTCCTTGCCTGACTGGTTTCTGAGAGCATCAGCCCTTCTCTCAGCCTGGGGGTAGCCGAGAGAGGAGCAGCATCTGCAGGGCCATGGTGCTAGTGTGCCTTAGGAGAGGCTCAGCTAGCCGCTAAGAACGAGGCATTTCCTTCTGCTGACAGGCAAAATGGCTCAGGACATGACTGAGAAGGAGCTGCTGAAGATGGAGCTGGATCAGCTGAAGAAGGAGGTGAAGAATGAGAGGCAGATGGTGAGTGTTGCACCCCCGAGGCAAAGGGGAAACTCACTCAGGGCAACTGTCTGCCCTGCTTGTGCTGCAGAGGAAAAGAACCACAACCCCTGGGAATTCAGCCTGAAACAGAGGCAGCAGCATGTGCACTCCCTTCTCCCCTCTCCCTTCTTCTCCCCTCTCCCTTCTTCTCCCCTCTCCCTTCTTCTCCCCTCTCCTCTCCCCTCGAGGCAAATGTCCTCTTTGGGCTCAGCCTCAGAGCCCAGAGCCCAGGGGCTGCAGCCCTGCAGCCGGCTAGGTGCCCCTAGCACCCTGGAGGTGTTCTCAGGGACATCCTGAGGTGAGGTTTCTGCTCCCAGCTGCACAGAGAGGTTTGGAGGCAGCTGGAGAGCAGCTCTGCAGGAAGGATTTGATCCCATAACCCACAGGGAGTGTCTCCTTCCTTGACAGATCTCCAAGACTGGCAAAGAGCTGAAGGACTACATCGAGTCCATGGCAGGGGAGGACCCGCTGCTGAAAGGAGTCCCTGAGGACAAGAACCCCTTCAAGGAGAAGGGAGGCTGCACCATAAGCTGACCCCCAGCTGCTGGCACCACCAGGCACAGGGACATTCCCCTGGGCAAGCCAAGACTCTCAGAAACCTGCTTTCCCTGTAGTCTGACCTCAGCCCTGGGGAGCCCACAGCCCAAGTGTAGTGTGTCTAAAGGATGGGGAAAGGGAAAACGACTCGAGAAACAAAAAAGGAGACAGAATTTCCCCCCCTGCCAGCAGAGAGGAGGCTCAGCAGCCAGCACAGAGACTGCTCCTGAGCTCTCATGGCTGAGCTATGGTTGGTTTCCTGCAAGCAAAACTTCTGCATTTGCACCAGCTGGCAGCAAACGGAGTGTAAATGAAACCACAGAGCTGGGCCTGGGCTCAGGCTTCTCCCAAGCAGCCCAAGCCCACTGCTGAGCCCCTGCTTGCTGCAGAAGAGCTCCCCAGCAGGACCTTGCTCAAGTCAATGCCTCAGTTTCCCCCCTACCCTGGCCCAGAAAGGCAATAGCCACCCTGCTCCTTGGAGGCTTGATTCTCTCTACCCCTACCCCTTCCCCCAGCCACTGCCCACCACTCAGCTCACACCCATCACACCTCAAGAGGCAGGGGGGTGGCCAAAGCAGGGCTTGGGTGGGCTTCACCCAACAGAGGGTAGGGCATGGGAAGCAGCAAGGTTCCAGGCAGCTTGTTCCAACCCTCACCCCACTGCTCAGTCTCACTTCCTCCCCTGGGAAACCCCTGACAGCCATGGGAGAGGGAGGTCATTGCTGCCAAATCCTGCCTGCAACCACCATGGCTCCAAGAGCTGCCTCTGCCCCACCAGCAGCTTCCCTCTGCTGCCATAACCAGGCCCTGTACAGGCAGAAAGGTGACAGGGGTGATGTGGAGCAGGCAGTTTTGGGGCTAGCAGCTCCTTGGAGCAAGAGAGAACTCCTCAAGCCCTAAGGCAGCAAGGCCAGGCCATGAATCTCCTGTTCCCAAAGGCAGCTTTTATTCTAGGACCAATTTCATTGCCTGCTTTGTCAGCTGAGGCACAGGCAGCTTCTGAGATCAGCAGGGTGGTGCTTTGGAGACCTGTGGTGTTTGTTGTTTGGGGTGGAGGGGAGGGCCATCTTTGGGTTTTCTTGTTCTGATTGATTTTTAAATCCCTTAAGAGATTGGAAAAAACCTCTCCCAAACTTCCCCAGATGATCAACCCCAAAGAGAAGCTGCAGCTCCTTGTATTTCTCAGCCCCTGAGGTCCTGTCCCTGCCACAGGCTGTCCCCATCTCACTTCTGCTTCATGCTAACTCCCTTCTGACACCACAGCAGCCCAGGGTGAAATGCTCCCTGAAGGCCCAGCCAGCCTCTGCTCAGAGGTTACAGACATCCCAGGGCAGTTTTAGACACAGTGAAGGCAACAGCTGCAAACTTAGGGCAAACTTACATCCACCAAGTGTTTGGGAAGAGAGGATGGTGCAGCAGGTACCTGCTGCCTGTTGGGAAGGGTGGGAAGCTACCATCACACTGCTGGGGCTCTGGCTGCACCTGGAGACACGCTTGGGACCAAGTTAAATGCTGTGCATGCAGGAAGGTTGCTTGTGACCCCATACTGGCAGCAGTGCTTTCCTGCCTGTAGGGCCACCACTTGGCTCACACAGGGGCCAGCCCTGCTCAGCACCTTGTCCACAGGGCCCAGGGTGTCCCTCAGTGCTCCAGCCCCAAAGGCACCCCAGGATGGGGGTTCCCTGGCAGAGGGCAGACACAAGGAGGACGTTCCTCAGGCGGGAGGTGGGAGGACTCCACCACAGCCCTGCAGCCGGTACCTCCACTCTGCATCCCTTCCTCAACCGAAGTAAAAAGACCAACGTAAAGGTGGCTTTGTTCTTTCTCGCAGACGCTAAATAAACCCGCCAGCTCGAACACAGCCTCTGTCTTTCTTCCGGCAGCGAGGGGCTGGGTGGCCCTGACCGGCTCCGCCGGCGTCAGGCTCCTAGGCCAAAGCACAGCACCAGGGCCTGAGCTGCCCCAAATCCGGGCCGGTAACGCAGGTTTCCTGGCCTCGGAAGGAACTGACCCGTTAATCGACGTTAAACGGGAAACCTGCGTCAGAACCGGCTAAGCTGCTGCTGAACAGAGTCACGACATCAGCCTAAGAACAAGCCCCTGCTGGGCCCTTTCCCGCCCACTGCCACAAGCGGCGTCGCTCCGCTACAACGTGAGGGGAGGCGGGGCGGAGGGCGCTTCCAGCCAATAGCAGCGCGGGAAAGCGAGAGTGGCATGTTAAGTGTCCAATCAGCCGCCGGAAAGGTGCCCACCGTCCTCTGCGCGGCGCATGCGCCCTGAAGAACAGGCGGCGCCGCACAAAATGGAGGCCGGGAAGGGAAGGCCGGGAAAGCAGAGGTCAAGGCGAAGGAAACACGCTCCCGGTGCTGCCTGTTACCGGCTCCGGTTCACGTTTGCCTTTCGTTGCGTTAACGGAGCGGCGGCAACGGGCAAAGGAATAAAAACCCCAACCCAAAAGCACGAGGTCCCACCGAGATTTGAACTCGGATCGCTGGATTCAAAGTCCAGAGTGCTAACCATTACACCATGGGACCGGCTACGTGCATAAGCTCCTGCCGTGGCCTCAGTCTATGTCACCTCCCGCATCGGGGCCTGTTCTCCGCTAACGGGTGGCTAGGGGTTGGGGGGGAACCGTTCGGTGTGTCCCCTCCCTCCGTGAGCAGCCTCCGGACCTTCCNGGAAGGGTCCAGACGCTGCCGCCCGCTTAACGGCTGCTCCATCCTCTCCTCCTCACCCCCCCACCGCCAACACCCCTTCGGCAAAAAAACCCGATAATTATTCCTACAAACCCCATTAATGCACGGTACCGGCCCCGTTTGGGTGCTACCGACACCGAGGACCGGCCGTTAGCATCCTCCGGGATGGCCTCGAGCTTCACCGCTGCCACCCCCCCGACTCCTCGTCATCAGCCCTCACCACCCATTTCCTCCCTTTATTGCTCTTTTTCCCTCTTTATTTCTCGTTTTTCCCCCCTTGCCCTCTTTTATATCCTTTTTTCCTCATTTCCCCCCTTTATTTCACTATTCTTCTCTAGTTCCTCCTTTATTTCTGCTTTTCCTCATCTCCCCTCTTTATTTCTCTGCTTTTCCTCATTTCCTTTTGATTTCTCTATTTTCCCTCATTTCTCCACTTCATTTCTCCACTATTCCTTTATTTGTTTTTCCTTATTTTCCCCTTTTCTTCTATTATTTCCCTCCTTTATGCCTTTATTTTCCCCTCATTGCCTCCCTTTATTTTTCTCTCCCCTCCTTTATTTCCTTTTCCTGTTCCCCTTTATGACTCTATTTCCCCTTTAGTTCTCCATTTCCCTTTATTCCTCTACTTTTCCTCTCTATTTAACCCTTTTATTTCTCTTCTTCCTCTATTTCTCCTTTAGTTCTCTTTTCTCTATACCCTTTCGTTTCTCTTTTTCCTGTTTTCCCCTTTATATCTCTATTTTCCCCCATTTCTCCTTTATTTTTTCTTATTTCTCCCTTTTTTCCTCCCCTTTATTTCTTCCATTTCCTCCTTTCTGTCTCTATTTTTCCTCCCTGTCCCCCTTTCTATCTCTATATTTCCTCTATTCCCCCTTCTGTCCCTCTTTCCCCCCTTTATACCTCTCTTTTTCTCTATTTCCCCTTTATTTCTCTATTTTCCCCTATTTTTTCCCTCCTCCCACCTCCACAAAACCACACACAAACTCTTTGCTTTTGTTTTTCAGCTCCTTTGTTTTTTTCTCCTTTTTTTTCCTTTTCTTTCTTTTTTTTTTTTCCTCTTTATTTTGAAACATGGAACAGTGAAGTCAAGCAGTTTGTGGCCAAAAAAAAAAAATATCTCAAAAAAAAAAAAAATCAACTCAAATAAATGAAAACCAAATCCCCAAAACAAACCCAAACCCAAACCCCNCCAAAACAAACCCAAACCCCAACCTCCCCCCAGCTGCCTGGAAGAGCCCCAGGAGCCCAGGTCCAAATCCCAAATCCCAAATCCCAAGCCAACAAACTGCCTCCCACGAGGGGAGAGGCAAAGAGGAGAGGGAGGGGGAAAAGAAATCAGCTGAAAAGAGGAAAAACCCCAAGACTCTAATCAGAGGAAAGGATCATTTGGTTTTCCTGAAGAGCCTGAAATCCTTTTGGGGTGGCT
>VWZX01004956.1:555550-591865 GCA_013399015.1 Galbula dea
CTGGGAGCAACCCATCCAAGGATCTGCTGGGCTTGGGTGCTCCCAGTGTTGTCTGCATCCCAAACTGGGCTTGATCTCTTCCCCTCCTGCTGCCACCAACCCCCTGCCACCCTCCTGCCCCCCCCACCTCCCCCCTTCAAAACAGACAAAAAGCTGCTGGAAAAGTTATTAGCATCCTAAAGTTCATCAACTGGGATTCCACCAGCAAAATATAAAGAGAAATAAAGGAGAGTTGAGCCCTGCTGGGCTGGGGGAAGGAGGAGGAGGAGGAGGATGGGAGGTGAGGGAAGATGGAAATAGCCAAGGTCCAAAGGAAGAAGAACACAAATAAATGAATAAAGTCATGGAAGATAAAGAAAATCAAATCAAATCCAAAAAATCAGTCACAACCAAAGAGTTTGGGACTGCTGAGGTCTGGAGCTTTGACAACTAAGAACCACTTGAAAGCGAAGAGGAAAGCCCATAAATTCTATCTGTAAAGAACATTTTTCTTTGGAAAAAGAGAGTAATTTTATTCTTTTTTTTTCTTTTTTAATTCTTTTTAAGTTTTTTTTCCCCCTAAACTACAGCATGTGGAGTTGCCACTACCTAGGTCTTTTATTTTTTTACTCTATTGTTGCTAAGAGGTAGATAAACAAAACTGACTTGGTTATATATAAGGTCATGTCCCACCACCACCTTCCCCCCAGCCTGCATGAGTGGAGAGCTTGAGGAACCCCATGAGCACCACCCTTGGGAGCTTCCCTAAAGGATTTTCACCTCCTCTGGAGCCACCCTAAAATATGCTGGGGCTGAGCTCAGCCCCAGGATGTGGCAGTGCCACAGGGAGGTGGTGATTTGGGGTCAGGTTTCCTCCTGGAGACAAGGAATTGGCTCCGGAGCTGAATCCGGCTGCGCTGGGGAACTAAGCGACACCATTAGCTGCTGGGGAACCAAGGCTCTCACACCACTGATGGCTGAAGGGTTACTTTCTGCCCTGATCCCCAGCAATCCTGGGATTGAGCTACCAACAGGGATGGGACAACCCAGTGCTGTTCCCTGCTTCCCATCTCCCTGCCACGGGCAGCTCTAGATCAGCTCTTCCTCAGCTCGAAGCATCAGCAGACTCCTTGCCTCTGGGTGCAGTGTTGCTTGGCAGAGAGCATCTCCCAACCTGCTCCAAAACACTGGCTCAGTTCTGTTGGCCATCCCAACTCCAAGGGCTTCAAGTAGGGATTCAAACCAGCCTTTTTAAGGTTAAAAAAAAAGAAATAACAATCAAATAAAACCAGATCTCTTTTGGTGTTAGCTCATGCTGATCTGCTGCACCCAAAAAGAGCTTCCCACAGCTCCTGACCTCCTGCACTGCCACACCAGCAGGGATGGGCTGCTGCCATGCTCCAGAAGAGCATCCCACTGTGGTCCAGAAGAGCATCCCATCACCATGGTTCAGAAGAGCATCCCACCACCATGGTTCAGCAGAGCATCCCATCACCATGGTTCAGAAGAGCATCCCACTGTGGTCCAGAAGAGCATCCCACCACCACAGTATGGCAGAGCATCTAATGCCATGGTCCTGCAGAGTTTCCCACTGCTGTGGTCCAGCAGAACATCCTTCCACCATGGTCCAGCAGAGTCATCCCATGGCCATGGTCCAGCAGAACATCCTTCCACCATAGTCCAGCAGAGCATCTCACCACCGTGGTTTAGCAGAGCATCCTGCTGTGGTCCAGTGGAGCATCCCACTGCCATGGTCAAGCACAGCATCCCATCTCCATGAGCATGCAGATCATCTCAGTGCCATGCCCTGGCAGACCATCCCACAGCCACCACTCCCTGCTGCCTCTCAGAGAGGGATTTATTATCTTGAACAAAAGACTAGAGGGTTCTGTGACAAACAGCAGAGCAGCAGGGCTCAAACACACCCCCAGGTCAGCCAGGAGGCTCCAACTCCACCACTAGCCCATCCCACCACACTCCTGGCATCCTCCAGAGCCTTCCTCCTCTCTGGAGGAGCTTTCCTCTTCCTCCTTCTCCACACAGCTCTCCCTAAGCATGGGGTGTAAATCCAGGAGACCAAAACTGCCTCTGCACCAGCTGGGAGGATCTCTGCTGAGCTCAGGGGTGTTGGAGACTGGATCTTGTTGTGGAGACCTCTTGTCCATCCATCTGTCTGTCTGTCCATCCCTCAGGGCTCTCTGGCAGCTCTGAGGTAGTTTGCACATGTCCACCTGCACCAGCTCCAAACCAATTCATCATTTAAGAGCCTCTGGCTGCTTTTGCTCTGCTCTGGATCTCATTCACCATCACAACTGAGTTAAAAAAGAACTAAAATGAACCAAACCAACCCAAAAATATAAGCAGAAAAGTCAACTTGACCTGATGGGGACACATGTCTTTCCTCCCCACACCTTGCCAATGCCAAGCTGCCCTTGGGCATCCCAAAATGAATCCTCACTTATTGCCAAGCATCTGCTCTGAGGCCACATCCCAAGCCTTGGGTACCCAACATGTGGCCACCAACCTCCACCCAGCAGATCAAAGCCTCCTAAGGTCCAGCACTACTGGTTTCTGCTGCCCCAGCAGCACTCCTAGCTCCCAGTGCAAATCCACAGCCAAATCCTGTATGTTCCAACTGGGAAAAGCCACATCCAGGCTTGGCATGGCCCAGCCAGAGCCAGGAGCTTAGGAGGATGCTGAAGAATTTCCATCCCCTCTCAGGAGAATGTGTTTCACAGGATCACACCAATTCCAGCCCAAAAAACCAAACCAAACCAACAAAAATAGAAAACCCACAAAAAACCCCAAAGAAATGTAAAGTGACCAAAAAAAATTGATCAGAACTCCAAAAAAAAAAACCAAACCCAAAACACCCCCAAAACCCAAAACCACCCCAAAACCCCCCCAGAACAAACCAAAAGCCCCAAACTCTTGGTTTACTAAATCTGCTGAAAATAAGAATATTCCAGAAATACCAAAAGCCTCTGGCAGAGAGGGCAGCAGGGGCAAGGAGGGAAGATCTACACCAATACAGAAGAAATGCAATGAAAAGAAATCTCTTCAACTCTTGCCTGCATTTCTGAGCTTTTTCTTTTGTTGTTCAGAGTCTAGAAAATACCTAAGAGAGTTAAACCCAACTTTCCCCCCACCCAGCCCTGATCAGCTACTGATGAACCTTCACTGCTTGCTGCTTTGGCTTTCCTTTTCCTTTTCCTAGGCACTAAAAAAATGACATTGAAAGGAAAGGAACCTGAAACCCTAATGCCCAGGATACCTCAACTGCAGCTCAGAGGCAGTTTCTTGTCATTATTTACAAGGTCTTTTCCTCTCCTTTGACTCCCTAAAGCTTTGCCATGCTCACCAGGGCAGGAGCAGCCTCCCAGGGATGCTCTGAGGAGCCCAGGAAGCAGCTTCCAGCTTGGAAGAGAAGCAAACATTAGCTGGGATTTGGGGAATTGGTGGGGGTGAGGCTTTGCTTTTGTCCTTTTTCTCTCTTTTTTTACTCCAGCTGAATGGCAAAAGACCTCTGGGAGCATTCAAATGAGGTGAAGTCCTGAAGCCAAGCCTCTCCAGAGCATGATGCAGGTCACTCCAGGTATGCTCTTCCTGGGAGACAGCACTGAGTGCTTCTAAGGTGTGAATCTGTTGATCCTCACCCCAGCCTCATTAGGTGGGAAGAGCAGCATCACCTCCAGGGAGGGAAACTGAGGCACAGAGAGATTGCTTTCCTCTTTGCCCCATGGCAGGAGAGGTAGCACAAGCCCTGCCTGCTTCCCTACCTGCTCCTCCTCCCCATCACATCCCATTTTTGATCCTGCTCCCTCCTTTCCCTTGTCCCAACTCCACATCCTTCCTCCCTCCTATGACCAAGGAGGTTTCCAGAGCAGAGCCAGAAGCCCTGGCTGGGGCAGGGCTGCACTTGCTCCTTGCTCACAGGGAATAAAGAAACAAGAACAAAGACATGGAAATGGAAACCAAAATAAATCCAAATTACTCCTGCTAGGATCAAACCAGGAGCTGCCAGCACCTCTCACCCCTGGGAGGTTCCCCCTAGGTTCTTCTGGTGCCAAGAGAGTGGCTAGAGGAAGCTCTGCAGGATTTGGGGTCCTTTCTGATCACTTTTAGGGTTCACTAGAGCTTTTTCCCCACCCCTGCTTCTTGATTCCAGGCCTCCTGTCACCCATCCCACCAGGCAGCCACCCCAGGGATCCCAACTTATCCCAGTTTATCCCATAGCCACTCTTCACAGCCAAGATGGGAGATGTTTGGAGGTGTTTTCCTTCCTGCAAAACACTTGGAATAAATCATTTCCTTTGGGAAAACAAAGAAATTCCTCCAAAATAAGACTGGTAAGAATAAGGATTAAACCAAGCCCTGGCTGCTCCTCCCTTAGGGAAGCAGAACCAGCTCCAGCATGGGGGGAAAAAGCATCAAAAATCAGATTTTTCAGTCAAAATCTAGTCACTGCAACAACTACATCAAGAGGACTGGGGGTGCTTGGGGTGAAATTTGGGGGTTTGAAGGTGAATTTTTTTTCCTTTTTCCTTTTTTTCTTCTTTTTTTTTTTTCTTTTTTCTTTTTTTTCCTCTCACCTAAAAATCCCTCCCTGATCCATGGGGAAGCAGTTATCCATAAATGCTTGCTGTCTCATCCCTGCTGTCTGAATACACTGTGCAGGGCTGGAGAAACAACAACAGCAACAACAGAAAAGAGCAGAGAGCCAGAGATTTCAAGCCATCAGAAATCCATTTTTTCTTTTTCCCCCCAGGACAAATATGCCAGTCCTCCTAGGAATGAGAATAATAAGAATTAAGAATAAAAACCAAAACCAAACAACAAACAAAGCAAAAATGGAAGCAAAAGAAAAAGTAAATGAGGAAACCCCCATGGAAGCTGCTCCTCCTCCCCTGCCCTGAGGGGCAGGAGCTGCTGGGTGGGTGCTGCCAAGCCCCAGGTTTGCTCCTTTGACCCCAAATGTGTGGGAATCAGAATAAAAAGTATTATTATTAATAATAATAAAGGTCAGTGCTTCCCTATTGCCAGGGATGGGCTGGATCCCACCCCAGAGACCTGGAGAAGGAGGTGGGATGAGGACAGCATCAGCTGCTGCTCCCCAGTTGCCTCCACCCCCCCCCAAGGAGTTGCAGTTCCACCCCAGCAAGGCTTCATTTTCCTGCAGCTCTGGTGCAAAAGAGCAAGGTGGGACTTCAACAATCCAAAGCAATCAACCCCCAAAGCCCCAGGTGAAGCTTTTGGAGTGGGCAGAGAGGCTCAGAGCTCCTCCCTCACCCTCTCCCTCCTCCATGTGCATGTGTAGAGAAAAAGAAATGACAGTTGGCTCCTGGTGATTTTTTCTCTCTCCTTCTCACGTCTTCTTTTTTTTTCTCTCTTTTTTTCTTTTTACTTATTTTTTAGGATTTTTTTGCTTTACTCTTTTTTTTTTCCAACTTTTCCTTTTTAATTATTATGATTTTTTTTTTTACTTTTTCCTGTTTTTGATTCCTTAGCCTCGGTAAAACGGAGGCAAAAATCTGAGTAAACTCTTGGACCAGCATCATAGTGGAGAAGATGGTTGGAGGCTTCCTCCATGGCACCACAGGGAGGTGGCTTTGGATTTGGTTGTGTTCTGGGATATATATAGCAATAAATCAATATTTTTATATATATCTCTCTCTCTCTTTATTATGGCTTCCAAGCATTTGAAAGGAGAAAAAAAAAATAACCCCAAACATAAAGAAAAGCATTAGCTTAGCTGGGGTGGTTTAGGTACCAGCAGACCCCAGGGTATCCCATTGCATAGTTAACACTGCCTAGGAGTCTGTCCTCCTGTTCCTGGGAGGGGAGAAGGTTCCTGAGCCCAAAGCCCTTGAGTTCATTGCATTTCTCCATGGAGTTGGCTAGGGAAGAAGCCTTGCAGCCAGTGGCAGGGTTTGCTTTGGTGCTCTTGGCTTGGCTTTGCTTTTTTGTTTTTTCTTTTGAATTATTATGATGTCCTGCATTTTTCAATGGAAATGAATGGAATTCATTCAGCTTTTTAAAATTAATTTAATTTAAATTAGAAAAAAAGAAAAAAAAATGGGAAAAAAAAAAAAGAAATCTGAATTTTTTTGGCCCCAATTGAAAAAAATCTTGATGGGCTCCAAGTTATCCAAGGGCATGGAGAGTTGTGACAGCACTGGTGTTGGGATGAAACTCCTTAAAGTGGCCAAAAAAAAAAAGCCAAATAATCTGAATTTGGCCTAAAAAGGCCAAATCATCTGAATAAGAGGAATAATAATAATAATAATAATTAAAGAAGCTAAGAAGCTGCTGCCATCTTTTCCACTATGTCTGAATTTCCTGGCGTTCTCCATAGAGAGCTCATTAACACTTGGCTTCACCTGCACAGAAACTCCTGGCTCCTAAGAAATTACCAAACTTAACTTCTCTTTTCATTAAAAAAATAAAATATTCAAGACTTATCAGCTTTTTATATAAAATATCAGCAAGAGCCCCCCAAAAAAAAGGAAAAAAAAATTAAAATAAAAGAAAAAAAAAACACAACAAAACAATTCAATTTCTGAGGTAACTTCATACCTTGAGGTAGCTTTTTTTTTTGCTTTTCTTTTTTTCTTTTCTCTTCTTTTTTTTCTTTTCTTTTATCTTTTTTCTCTTCCTTTTTTTCTTTTATCTTTTTTCCTCTTCCTTTTTTCTTTTCTTTTTTTTTCCTTGTCTTTTCTATTCTTTTTTTTTCCTTTTCTCTCTCTGTTTTTTCCTCTCTTTTTTTTCCTCTTCTTTGTTTTTTTTCTCTTCTTTTTTTTTTGCCCCCTTTCATAGCTCAAACACCACCAAAATTCCTGCCCTTCCCCCCAAAAAATCACCTTCCTCTTGGTGCAATCCCTCAAGGGACAGTACCTGCTGCCATGTCCCTTCTCCATCACCCTTCCACCATGCCACCACCTGAGGGAGGAGTGAACTCCTGGAAGGATGCACCCAGGAAAATCCCTGCTCCAGCAGGAAGGCTGCTCCCCAATTCCCACCACAAAACCAAAAAGATCACTCTGAGGTTTTGGGGTTTTTTTTTGTTGTTTCCCTAATTCCCTCCTTTTAGCCCCAAACTGCTTCCCCCAGAGGTTGCTCCTGGTTCTCTCCTCCCACCCCTTGGCTGTAGGGTCCAGCACCATTCCTCCTCCCCTAAAATGAGCCCAATTTTGCTATTCCAAATAAAAGAACCACAAAAATCAGTGTAAATCCACTTTTTTGGGAGGGTTAGGGGGGCCTGGATTTTTGGGAGCTTCCCTTGGCCTGGAAGAGGTGATGGCAGCAGCTACTGTCCCTTCCCAAATACTCCATCTTCAACCCATGAACAGATCAACTCCCCAGAAGAGAGATGGGAATCAGTGACCATAGGACATCCCTTGGAGGGCTTCAGAGCAGCTCATTCCTTGCTGCAGGAAAGAGGGAGATGGGGTTGGGGTTGTGGGATTTTTGGGTTCTTTTTAAATAATGAACAAATAAATCTGGATGAATTGATCCAAATCTGCCAAATTCCAGGATGTTTTTTTCTTCTCCCTACCTGGCCAGATCTAGAGAGGGAGGAGTAAGACCCCAAGAGCCCCAGGAGGGTTGGGGGGAGGCTGGGATGTCCTCACCTGGCTAAGAAAACAAAAAACAAACCTAGGTTTTGTTTTTCCTCACTGCTGAGCACCAGGAGGCTCCCATGGGATCTGGGAATGGGGAAACTGAGGCTGAGAGAGCAGCTGCTGGAGCATGGATGGGGCAAGGTGGTTGGGCACAAAGGCAGGAGCCAGGATTCCTCTGGATCTCTCCTGAGCCCAAACCACTGCAGCCACTGAGCTCCCAAAAGCTGATGGCTAGAGATGGAGTGAGTGTTTCCTATCAAACAGAGGGGGGTTGGGGTTTTGGGGGAGTTTTGGGGAGTATTGGGGGGTGGTTTATTGCTGTTGCTTGAAGGGAGGAGGGAGAAACAAAAGCCTTGCCCTTGTCCTGGGAAGCTTGGCTCATCTCTAGGCTGGCTCAGCGCCTACACAGTGGAGATGATGGAGAAAAAGGAGCTGCCTGGCCCAATTCTGCCAGGAAATCCAGAGGCTTGGTTGAAAAAATAAAGCAAAAAAAGAAATGTAAAATAGAAAAATAATTCCAAACTAAAATGAAAACTGTCACAAAGAAATGAAACCCAAGAAACCCACATTTTAAACAGTTAAATAAACAATTAACCCCTCCAAAAAAATAATTAAAGAAAGAAATGAACAAGAATGGAACCAAGAAGAATTAGACAAAAAAAAAGTTAAAGCAAAGAAATTAAGGCAAAAAAAGTGATTTCTTTAACACAAAAGGAAAAGAAATATTCAAACAGCAGAAGGGGAAAAAAAAAAAGAACTAAACCAAAATTAAACAAAAAACCTAAAAAAATGAAACAAACAACAAAGCAAAAAAATGAAACAAAAAAAGGTAACAAAAAACCTTCAACCTAAAAGTTGATTTCTTTGCCCCAAAAGAAGAAGGAGTCAAAGAGCTAAAGGAAGCAGAGGAACCCCCCTGTTTTCTGAGGCTTTCAAGGTTCTGCAGGGCAGCAGCAATCCTGCTCCCTCCTCGCTGGTGCTGGGAGACTGGAGAGGGGCAGAGCTCCCAAGGGACCCCAAAATCCATTGGGCCCTGAGGTGAGGAGTTCTTCTCTTTGCTTTTTGGTTACCAAGAGAGGTTGGGAAGAGAATACTAGAATTTCTCTTAAAAAAAAATAACAACAAAAGAGGAAAATTGGGCCAAAGCCCCAAGGACCCAAGTGAAATGTTCCCCAAAGGCTTCACTGGCATCCAGCTGGGGTAGGAGGAAGCCAGGGGGCAGGGGGGGATGCAGCCCCTGGGTATCCAGCTGGGATGGGACCTCCAGCCAGAGGCTACTTAAATGAGAGGACAAATGCTGCACCCTTCCTGAGGTGACCCCAGCACCTTGGTGGTGGTGGCCATGGCTTGGCCACATCATCACCCTTGGGTAGCCACCAGCAGCAGCAGGTTGGTCCCATGGGGTGCAGCAGCTCTCACTTCATTTAATTAGCTCAAACAATCAGATCAAATCTGGGGGCTTTTGGGGGGAATTTGTGGTTTGGTTGTGTGTGTGTGTGTGTGTGTTTTTAACCCTAGCCATCTACCTTGGAAGCCAAATCAAACTGCCTTGGGATCTCCATCAGTTAATGAAAACATCTCCCTACGGTAACTGATTCCCAGCTACTCTTAAGCCTGGCACTTGGCTTCTCCTGCTCTTCATGGTGGTGGAGGTGCTGCTGCTCTTCATTTCCTCCTTGCTTGTGTCTGCCCACTCTGTCCCTTCTGGTGCTGCTGCTTCACCTGGGCCAGGATGTCTCGGATCTTGCGCTGAGCCATCTGCCAGGAGAAGAGGAAAAGGAGGAGCTTGCTTGAGGGAGAACCTCAGGACCACCAAGATGGCTTTTGTGTGTCATCAAACATGCCACAGTGGTCTTCAGGGCTGGGTGAAGCTTCTGGAGGTCCCTTCCTGCCCTACTTTTAGTGTGGTTTCCTTCAGCTGTTGGATTTGGGAGGTCACACTCTCCATCTGCATGTGGTCCTACAGCTCTTCTTGCTTCCCTCACTGCCCCAAACCGTCACCCACAGCAGTGGGTGAAGAAGACCAACAGCATCCTGGCTTGGATCAGCACTTAGTGTGGCAGCAGGACAAGGGCAGGGATTGTCCTCCTGGACTGGGCACTGGGGAGGCCACAGCTCCAATCCTGGGGTCAGTTTCAGTGGTGAGCATGGTAGTGTTAGATTAATGGTTAGACTCCTTGATCTCAGAGGTCTTCTCCAACCAGAACAATTCTCTGATTCTATGCTAGAGGGCACAACTCATCATCACCCACTTCTGCACCCACCACCAGCCAAGCATGGGAAAACAAACCCAACCCAAACTTCCACAGGACACAATAGGCACACGCGGACACAACCCCATACAAGCCATCAGAGAACCCCCTAGTGCTAAGTGCAGGAGGAGCTGCCAGGGTCCCATACCTGGCTGGCATAGAAGTGCCCAATGATCTTCACAATGACCTGCTCATTCTCATCAGGAGTCTGGTCCCGTGGCACCACCACCTCTGCTGCCGTCAGGTTCTGCAGCTCGTTGACCTGTAGAGATGGGGCAGACACCATCCCTTCAGACCCTGCAGGAAACCTCAGTACCTCCAGGAAATCCCAAGACAGTTCTCCAAGGAATCTGTCCCTTGGGTGTCTCCAGGCAGTGGCATCAAGCAGCCACCCTCCCAGGGATGTCCTCCTCACCCCAGGGATGTCCCCACCTCCATCCAGGCATCGCTGCTGCTTACGGTTTTGCCCCCTTTGCCGATGACCCTGCCTGCGGCCGAGGCAGGGACCCGGATGTGTGTCTCCAGCTTCACTTCTTCCTTCGGTCCAAAGAAGTTCTCCTCCTTCAGCTTCCCATAAATCCTGCCTTGTGCCTGCAGAGGGGAGGGAGCAAGGAGTCAGGAACCCCTTGAGAAGTCCTACCCCTGTGTCCCCACTGGCCCAGGGAGTCTCCATCCTAGGATGAGCCAGCAGCCCATGGATCCCAAGGTCCTTGGGGTTCAAACCAGTTCAGCCCTTGGGAGAGCTGATGTTGAGTTAACCCAGCTGTAGACTGGGTTCACCACCCTGCTCCTCCCTTTCCAGCTCCACAGAGAGGGGCACCCCAGAGCCCCAGCACTCCCCCCTGATGATGGCAACACAGGAGGAACCTTGAACTGAGCTTCTGGAGGGCCTGTGATGACAACCATTCGCACTTTGGAGTCTGGTGTCTCCGGAGGAGCAATCTGGAGAGAGGAGAGAGATGGTTGCTGTGCTGAGGAGCACCACAGGCAGAGTGGCAGCCACACCCTCCCTGTCTTGCCCCAGAGGATTGGATCCTCTCCCAGTCCAACCACCTGGGCTTTGCAGGTAGTTTTCCTGGCCAGAAAGGTCCCTGTTCAGGTAGGGAGGTGGTGGTGTCCATGGAGGGAACCCTACCTTGATGGAGGCACTTGCGAAGCGGGAGAGCTGCTTGATGTGCTGACCCTTCTTGCCGATGATGGCACCAACTGCCTGGGCAGGGATGAAGACGTGCACAGTCTCCTGCTCTGGGGGCTGTGGGTACAGGGTCACCATTCAGGGCTCAGTGTCACCAGGGCCATCAAGGTTCCAAGTCTCCTCCCAAGCACTGGCCACAGATCTCCCAAAGGTGCTGACCTGAACCACCACCAGATCATGTGTGGTCTCAGCACCTTCTCTCCCCTGTGTTTGCAAGAGTTTGAAAGACCAAATCCTGCCCCTGGGCTGGATCTGATCTGGCTGTTGGGAGCAGTGGATGATGGAGGCTCAGACCTGACCATCACAAGGGTCAGCATGATTGGGGAAGGGATTGTCCTCCTGTGCTCAGCACTGGGGAGGCCACATCTCCAATCCTGGGTTCTGTTTTGGGAACCTCACTCCAAGAAGGACATTGAGGTGCTGGAGTGTGGCCAGAGAAGGGCAAGGAAGCTGGTGCAGGGTCTAGAGCACAAGTGTTGTGAGGAGCAGCTAAGGGAACTGGGCTTGGTTAGCCTGGAGAAGAGGAGGCTCAGAGGAGACCTTCTCACTCTCTGAAACTCCCTGAGAGGAGATTGGAGACAGGTGGGGCTTGGGCTCTTCTCCCAGGTAAGAAGTGATAGGACAAGAGGAAACAGCCTCAAGTTGTGCCAGGGAAGGTTTAGGTTGGATATTGGGAAACATTTCTTCTCCAAAAGAGTTGTCAAGCCCTGGCCCAGGCAGCCCAGGGCAGTGGAGGAGTCACCATCCCTGGTGGGGTTCAAAAGACCTGTAGATGTGGTGCTGAGAGCCATGGTTTAACCTGACCGTGTTAGGTTAACAGCAGGACTTGATCATCTCAGAAGTCTTTTCCAACCTACACAATTCTGTGATTCTCTGGCCTTCACCACACAGGGGAGATGTGTGAGCTGGAGCTGCCTGCTCTTCACCTACCATGAAGGAGCTGTACGGTGCTGCCCCGGAGACACTGCTGGGTGGAGGAGGCACTGCGTTGGAGGAGGCAGGGAAGAGCCCAACTGCAGCCAGGTTAAGGCCAGGGATGAGGTGAGATTGCAACTGAGGGCGAGAGGAGAGGAATGCTCATGGCTTTTATCAGGGCAACCTTCTAGAGAGCTCCTGCTAGCCAAGGAGATGCAGGGCAAGGCTGAACCTCACTCACACTCATGGCAGCCACGTCGTTCTCGTAGGCTTCCCTCACTTTCTTCATGATCTCCTGCTCTGCTTTGCAGCAGTTCTCAATGGAGCCCTTCACTGTGATGGTCCTTTCAGGGTTGTACAGAGTCAGGTCCTGCAAGCTGATGGAAAACCCACGTGTCAGCCTTGAGACCCTGCCCTGTCCCACCAGTGCTACTCCAGCTCCTCCTGATGGGTGCTGCTGGAATGCAGGGGACACAGAGTGTCACTGGCACCAGGTACTGGGACATCCTGGTCCAAGTCAGAGCAGAGTCCATCATCATCACTTGTACTGAGAAGGCCACTCTGCCTTCACCCAAAACCATGGCTTCAGAGTAAAACTCCCAGTCCCAGCCACTAAGTCAGCTGGTCTTGAGCTCTGCAGCCCTGAAGGGAGAGGACCCCAAGGGGCTGGGGAGGGGACCCCAAGGGGCTACAACTACCAGTGGTGATATTATAAAGCCCAGATTTTTCAAGAGAGCTTTGAGGAGTAAAGCACCCACACCCCAAGCTGGCTTCCCAGCTGGCAGATAGACATCTCTGCCCACCCTCACCACATCACCCCTCTCTTCCTCACCCTCCCCATCCCCTCCAGGCTGAGGAAGGTCTGCCCTGGTTTCCCCAGAGGGAGTGAGGAGCCTTACGAGGAGATGGTGATTTTGGTCTCTGTGTCCTGCTCCACTTTCTTCAGGTTTCTCCCTTCCTTGCCTATCAGGCGTCCCACAAAGTTGTTATGGGCCAAGATTTTCAGAGGCACTTCATCAGCTCTTTAGAGAGGCATGGGGATAGAAACAAACAACAAACCAACCAACATCAAGGCTTACTGCAGCCAGAAGAGGAGGGATTTGCTCCAGAGGGCTGGGGGAAGCTCATGTTCCCTTTGGAGGTCCTTGTGTGCCTCAAAGCAAAGCTCCTGCACACTTGGGACCATCCCACAGCTCCAAACCTTGGGATGCCAGCATAGCACAAGGAAGAACCACAGATGGGAGACTCATCCCCAGAAAGGCAGAGGGAACTCTTACGTCTTGGTGTCCTTTGCTTCCTTCTGCATGATCTCCAGAATCATCTTGCAGGCAGCAGAGCAGCCCTCAGGGGTGGAGTGGATGCTGATAGCTTTTTCTGCAGCCCCTGCGTTTTCTTTCCGGTGCACATCGATCCTGCAAGAAGAAGATGGGCTCTGAGGAGCAGCTCTGGGCCTTCCTGGCTGCTCCTCTCCTCCTTCCCCATGTCCCATCAACTGCCTGGAGCTAACACTCCACTGTAAGGTTATATGCAGGCAGGGGAAGGCAAGAGGAGCTCATTCTGGGCTCAGTACTCCACACGGACACAGCAGGGAGAAGCTCAAATCACAGCAACCCAAATAAGGCATCAGCATCTGTCTATTTTAAGCACCAGAAGTGATGAAGTGGTGGAACAAGCATGTGCTTGGGGGGTGGGATGGGCTGTCCATGACTTCACCTCTTAAGATAAAGCCTGCCTTGGGGGACAAGAACCAAAGCCAACATAAGCTCAGAAGCCAAATGCAAGAAGCTCAACAAGCTTCTGCTAAATCCCCACGTGCCTGCCCAGGTCCCATCCCAAAGCAAAAGGAAGTGCAGCCAAGAAAGGTTGGTTGGGTCAGGGCATGGGAAGGTGGCTCTTGAACACATTGCCCCACACAGCAGGAGAACTGGAGGAACCTCAACTAACTCCTTCTCCAAAGAGAAATCCAGCCTCACAGACCACTGCAGCCCCCAGGGCACAAAGAAGCCGGTGGGAGGAAGGACTCACTTGGACTGGGTCTGCTTGGTGATGTTCCTGATGGTGGCTCCTTCCTTGCCAATGATGGCACCCACGTACTGGGTGGGCACCAGGAGACGAAGGGGGATGTCCACTGGCTGCTGCTTGACTGGTGCCCCAGCAGTGACAGGGGATCCCTGCCTGGGAGCACCCCGTGCCCCGAAGCCACCTCGGCGCCCGTTCTCCGGCCCTGGCATGGACTGCTCGTCAGGGATGTAGGAGACCTTCAGCGTGTGGTTCTCCAGCTGGTGGCCATTCAGCTTCATGATGGCTCTGGAAAAGAAGGGTTGGGGTGAGGGCTCCTTCTTGGCATGCTCTCAGGGTGAGCAGTAGCACATCAGGATCAGCTAGACCCAAAGGTGGCCTTTGCTTAGCCTCAGGAGGAGGAGGCTCAGGGGAGACCTTCTCACTCTCTACAACTACCTGGAGGGAAGCTGGAGCCAGGTGGGGTTGGTCTCTTCTTCCAGGCTACCAGTGAGAGGACAAGGGGGAATGGCCTCAAGTTGCACCAGGAAAGGTTTAGACTAGCTAGCAAGAAAAATACTTTCACTGAAAGACTTGTTAGGCACTGGCCCAGGCTGCTCAGGGAGGTGGTGGGGTCACTATCCCTGGAGGGGTTTAAAAGTCATCTGGATGTAGTGCATAGAGATTTGGTTTAGTCTTAGGGACATGGTTTTAGATGATGGTGATAGGTTGCTGGTTGGACTTGATGATCTTGGAGGTCTCTTCCAACCTTAATAATGCTGTGACTGACCAAGCCCTTCCCTGGTGTGATGCCTGGCATGGAAGCACCAGGAGTGGGGAAAGGAGACATCACCAATGCTGCAGGGACCTGGCAGCTGTTCCCACTCCGCTTGGATGAGCCAAAGTATTTTAAGGGGAACAATCTCCAAGCAGCCAGGATGAAGACAGGATAGTGCAGGGAGTGATTCCCACACCTCCTCCACCTTAGGAATTTTGTCTGCTAGCCCCAGTCCTTCTCCCAGCAGGACTTGAGGGAGTGCAAGAGCTGGAAGCTGTCGATAGATGGGGCTGGCAGCAAGAGCAAAAGCTTTGGCCACTGCTCTCTGCAGCTCCGGGACAACTCCAACCACAACGCTCCCCAAAGTGCTCAGTGACTCAACTCTGGCTTAAAAAGAACAAAAAGCCAAACAAAAATCCAGCCTAAAACAACTACAAAAATCCCTAAAACTGGCTGGACTTTCTCTGCCAGCAGCCCTGGTCCTGCAGGAGAAGAAAGGACCAGAGGAAGATGCTCAGTGAAGCACATGCATCCTCGGAGGAAGACAAAAAGCAAGGGAGAAGGGCTGCAGATCTGAGAGCAAGATTACTTGCATGAAACTCTTCTGCTGACTGCTTCCTGGTACAAGAAACCCCAAGTATTTCCACCTTATGTAGTGCAAAGTGCAGGGCTGGTGTGGATGTGTGAGGGACAGGAGGACAAAACAGGAGTGCTCTCCTCGCTGGGCTCCACAGCCAGACCCTGCTCTGTGTCATTACAGAAGGTAAAACAGGACAGGTTCCCCCATGAAGGTCTGCTGGGACCACACTACAACCACAGTCAATTTGGGGCTTGACAGCTGAAGTATTATTGGCCAGTGGCATTTGGAAGCCAGCACTTTGACAGAGTGACCACAGATGAAGTCCCCAGGGATGGTGACATGGCCACGGTGGCCACAATAGACACATGCCCACCTCAGTGATGGAAACCTGCCTGGATAAAGATAGATCAATCAATCCTCACACTCCTCCAGGCTCCTCTCCAAGGAAAAGTGTTGATCCCGATTAATTATCCATTTGCATTTGCACTAGGGTACGATTTGTCATCCTGTGCTCAGCACTGGGGAAGCCACACCTAGAATCCTGGGGTCAGTTTTGGGTCCCTCACTCCAAGAAGGGCATTGAGGTGCTGGAGTGTGGCCAGAGAAGGGCAAGAAAGGTGGGGAAGGGTCTAGAGCACAAGTGTGGTGAGGAGCAGCTGAGGGAACTGGGCTTGGTTAGCCTGGAGAAGAGGAGGCTCAGGGGAGACCTCCACTCTCTGCAGCTCCCTGAGAGGAGGCTGAAGCCAGGTGGGGCTTGGGCTCTTCTCCCAGGTAAGAAGTGATAGGACAAGAGGAAACAGCCTCAAGTTGCACCAGAAGAGGTTTAGGTTGGACATTAGGAACAATTTCTTCCCTGGCAGAGCTGTTGGGCATTGGCCCAGGCTGCCCAGGGCTGTGCTGGAGTCACCATCCCTGGAGGGCTTCCAAAAATGTGTAGGTGTGGCTCTGAGGGCCATGGTTTAGTGGTGACTAGGCAGCATTAACAGCTGAACTCGATGATCTCAGAGGTCTTTTCCAACCTTAATGATTCCAGGGCTTAGTGCCAAGCCTGATCTTCCCTGGACAGGATGGGGAAGGGAGATGCAGATCTCCCAGTGACAGAGCCATCAGCCAGAGAGGACGTCTGCTGCCTGACACCTACCAGCTCCTGTGATATTTGGTCTCATGATGTAACTCCTGAAATCATGCAAGTGCTAGGAAATCTCCACTTTACCTGGAGCACAAAGTGATGGTTTTACTCTACAAACTGCAGGAAAAAAAGCCTAAAAACCTGGATGTCCATTTGCAAGTGAAGGAAAAGAACCCAGAGCTTGGGGAGGTTGTGTCCTCTAAGATTTGCTGCACTTTGAGCCAGAATTTAGGAATTCTGAAGTAATTTGACTCCTAGCCCTGGAAATCTTGATCTCTGCAATGAGGGAAGTAGATTCAGCCCCAGCAGGGAGGGCAGCTCCAGCTCCCTGGTGGACTATGGAGAACTTACTGCCTGGTCTGCTCCCGGTTGGCATAGGTGACATTGACCACGGCTGTCTCACTGTCTGTGTTCACTGTGGGCAAAAGAGGCAGAAATTAGAGAGGCAGCACAAACATCTTGGTCCAAGGCCTCCCAAAAAGATGAGAGACTCCTTTGGATGAGTCCTTGTTTGGCTGAGACGACTCCAGGGCTCCCAAGGGATTTGCAAACATGGGAGAAGAGTGTCTGAGGACTCAGACCATGCTGGGACTCATCCCTGGCAGCACTGACCCTCCTGCCTTATTTAAAGGATTCCAACATGACATCACACCCTGCAACAAAGCCACCAGAGCCAGCTCCATCCTGTCATCCTGGCTGCCCTGAGAAGAGTCTGGCCAGCAGGACAAAGAAGGTTCTCTTCCCCCTCTACGCTGCCCTAGTCAGGTCACATCTGGAGTCCTGAGTCCAGGTCTGGGTTCCTCAGTTCAAGAGAGACAAGGAACTGCTGGAGAGAGGCCAGCACAGGCTAGGAAGGTGCTGAGGGCACTGGAGCATCTCTGGCAGGAGGAAAGGCTGAGAGCCCTGGGGCTGCTGAGCCTGGAGAAGAGCAGCCCCACAGGGGAGCTGCTCAATGCTGAGCAAGAGCTGAAGGCTGGGGGCAAGAGGCTGGGGCCAGACTCTGCTCACTGGTGCCCAGGGCCAGGCCAAGGGGCACTGGGCACAAACTGGAACCCAAGAGGTTCCAGCTGAGCAGGAAGAGAAGCTTGTTTGGTGTGAGGGTGTTGGAGCCCTGTCCCAGGCTGCCCAGAGAGGTTGTGGAGTCTCCTTGTGTGGAGAGATTGCCAAGGCAGCTGGAGGTGACCCTGGGCAAGCTGCTGTGGGTGCCCCTGCTAGAGCAGGGGGGTTGGACTGGCTGATCCCCAGAGGGTCCTTCCAGCCCCCACCATGCTGGGATTCTGTGATCCCTCAGCAGAGCCCAGGGGCTGCCCCAGGAGCTCCTCTGAAGCTTCCTTTCCATTTCTAGGAGGGTTATGGTAACTCTACTCTCATTAACCATCCCGAGGGCAATATTAAACCTCGTGTCTCAACCGATTGCCATTAGAGGCTGAGATAAAATCTGCTGAGCAGAGACAGACAGTCCCCAGCCAGCCTGGGGAGAACATCCTGTACCTTCCCCCAAAGAGCCTGCTGGTGGCTACCCATGGGGGCAACACCTGGCAGATACCTCCAAGCACAGTAGGAACGATGCTGACCTGGCACCTGATGTGGGGACACCCACATGAGCTTCCCAAAGCCACTGGAACTTGTCCTTTAGCAACAGGGAACAATAACTAGAAGCCTCAGCAACCAGGCTGAGACCTCTTGACATCTTTAGCCACAGCTTCTGCTGACAAAGGAAAACCACATGTCCATTCTCACCCTCCTCCTCCCCACCCCCAAATAACTGGGGCAGAAAATAGCCTCAATAACAGTAAGTTGACATCTTTTCCCAAGTCCTACCTTGCTCACAGTTTTCTACAGTGCCATACTGGGCTAACAAACCATCCAGAACCTGCAGAAAGGAGAAAACAAATCCTACTTGATGCTGGAATTGTTAGGATAGTCCAGGGAAATACAATCAATCAATAGAAGGCAGCTCTCTAGTCATTAAGATTTCACAAGCAATTAGATGAAGGAAGCTCCTGCCTGCCCCAGGATGCTGGAGCAAGAGGCCTGGGAGCCAGCAGGGGGTGGGGGGGGAAGAGTCAGGGGGGGAAAAAAAAAAGAGTCAGGGGAAAAAAAGTCCTGGCAGTTGGTGGAAAGAAAGGATCCATTTTGTTCCTCATACAATGGCTAAATCAGAGAACCCTGCTATTAATGGGAATTTTTGGTGGTGTAGGTTACTTTGCTTCTACCCCTTGAATTTACTCCTGTAATGGAAGAGGAATCAGCTACATGGACACAAGGGTCTGGTCTAATGAGACCCAATTAGGAACAAAGAAAAGGAGACACTGACTTTAATCTCAAGGCTAGAAAGGTTGGGAGGGGTGGGGAATTCATCCTTCAACCTGCTCTACTCTCCCTGCTGGCTCCTCCTCCTTACCTCCCATCGCAGCTGGGGGGGAATGTTTCGGATCTGGATTTTCCGGCTCCTAAAAGAAAGGAAAAAGGATTAAAACCCCCTAAAAATAAGCAGATTTGGTGTCCAAACCACATCCTGCACAGGTTGTTCTGTTGTATGTTGATGGATCTAATCAAGCTTTGCATTTCCAAGGGTTTCTGGTGGCTTGTGGCAGCCAGTCAGGGTAGGGCTGGATTGATGCTGGAGCTTCACTTGAGGAGATGCCAAAATCACTGCACTGGTTGGAGCCCTAACGTGGGCATGGCTGGAAAGGCAAAGACTTCTGCCTGATTAAATAGGACTAGAAAGCCAAAAAAGGAACCACATGTTCATGTAACCTGCCCTCCTGCACTGGAGCCATGAAGGGGACAACCTTTGAGATACCACCAAGGAGCCCCTGCAGCACCACTGCTGCATCCAGGCTTTAACAGGGTGAGCTCAAGGCACAGGCATCCCAGTTCCACCACCCAAGATGGTCACTCCCTGCTTCTTTACTCAGTTTTGGCTCTTCCCAACCTCACTTTTCCCCAAATACAAACTCTTCTCTTAATTCCAATGCCAAACTTGCCCCCAGGGTGCTGTCCCCTCAAAACCTACCCTTCACCATGCAGCTGCTGCAGACAGCTGAGAGCAGCCAAGGGCTTATCCAACAGCTCTGACCCAAGCTGTCATGGCTACCAGCACATCAACCTGCTGCTGGGCACCCCCAGAACTCCCATCTCAAGGTAGTGACACCTTTAGGTGTCCAAGGCTTTGAAGGATGAAGCTTTGTGGGTACAACCCACATGTGAGCAAGTTCCAACCCCCCAGGTCCTCCTCTGCTGGCCTCTGTTTTCCAGCAGTAACCAAAAACCACTGCATTTCAAGATGCCTAAAGAAAAGGCAGATCAATGGCAGGACCATGGCAGACAGCTCAGCACTGTGGCAGGTAAACACCATCAGACCTGGGCTTCAAAATTCAAAGTACTTATGAAGAGGGGAAATAATCTAGAAGAGGAGACAAAATGAGATCCCAGATCCTTATCTTCTAATTACACAACTTCAGAAGGTGGCTAAGCTCAGGTGTCAAGGAGAAGAAGTCGTCTCAGCATGAAATGGCCCAAAGCCATCAGTTGGATTTGGCCACACAGGTAAGGATTCCTCCTCAGCTCCTTCATCTCACGAGGTGAAAGCAGCTGCCTCCAGCACCCCCCTTCTGATCCCTGCTGCTGATGCAAACCCACCCACAGCAAAATCCCCCAAAGGCTTGGCCTGCTTGGGTGGTTTCAAACAAACTCAGAATTGATGTTTCCCAAAGTCATCAAAGATTCAGACCAGAGGGATGGGATGGACACATTTTGGGGTGGCTTTCCCCTCTAAGAGTCAAAATGATGCACAAAAGGAGGTTTTTCAGTGCTGCCAGCTCAGCCACCAGTAAAGCTCCAAACCATCCCATTTTATCCCAACTACAGATGCAGACCAGGTGGAGGAGGAGGAAAAAGGAGCCAGCCCAACCCCTAAAATCAGAGCATATTGGTGGGGGGGGAAACTGCAGGAAAGGAAGAGGGGAGGGTGGGGAAGCACCCTCTGAAACCAGATCTCCCCTTTCCATCCTAATTCCCATCCCCAAATGAATGGGTGAGAGATTAAGAAATTGAGAATGTGAAGAATGTCACAGTCCTGGGAGGCTCAAAAGGATTTGAAGTGATAGAGGAAAGCCTGGAGGTCTCTCACCACCCACCCCTGCCACGGAAACTTCTTCTCCAGATAGCTACAAGCATCTGCATGGGCAGAGCATGTGTTCTGCACATACGTGACCAGCATTCAATGTGCCATGGAGAGAAAAGAGCCATTTATGTCCTCACACCCTATTTCTGGTGGTGGCATCTCATTTTCTCCTTCCTAAGGAAAACAATATGCATATATAGTCATTAAAATAAGAACAAGATCTCCTTTGCTGAGAGATCTCTTTTGCTGGAGCTGCTGCAGAGCATCACCTGCATCCACACTGACTGGGGAAGGGGAGGAGCTGCTCTGCACCTCACTGGGACCCTCTCCACTTTTATGACTGCATTCATTCACCAGTAATTCCTCCCACTGTGACCACAGCACTGGGATTCTTTGCCACTCCTAACAACCTCCACAGCTGAAGCATCCCCACGAGGCCACTCTTAGAGGGAGAGACAAGTCCTTTATCATCCCAAGCTGCTGAGCTGCACAGAGCAGGACCCCAGGAAAAAACTTGGGATGAGCCAGCACCCCCCAAAAAAAACTTCATTCCTGGCCCATTTTCCTTCAATGCCCATCCTGGCCCAGGGAGGATGGAGTCAGTGCCCATCCATCAGCCTCCAGAGAGGTCTAGTTTGACATGGAGAGGGTGGAAACCTCTCCCTCCGAGGAGCAGCCCTGGCTCAAAGCCGGCTCCCTGGAACGCTCGGCTGTGGCTGTGGCTAGAATTCCAGAGGAAGTCATGAATAAATAAACCTCAGTATTTGCTTTGCTAGGAGCAGGTCCTGCTGTATTGAAATCCTCATGGCAAGATGCCACCCTCCACACCCCGGAACACCAGAGTCTTGCTGCTGCCCCATTCCCACCTCCGCAGCCGGCACAGTTTTGCTCCCAGTCAATAACTCCTCGAGACGGCGATTCCCTGGGCTTCTTATTCACCCTGTGCCAAAGGCTCCAGGAGACTCCTCCCTCCCACATCACTCAAGGGCTCTCACAACCTCTGCTCACCCAACCTCGGCTGCCAGCCAGGAACCAGTGCTCGTGCCCGGCAGGCAGGCAGACAGGAGCCACAGACCAGCCCCAGCAACTCCAGCCTGCAGGAGAAGGTAACAGCTCTCTGGGATGCTGCTCGTCTGCTGCTGAAGGCAGAAGCCTCCCAAATCTCTTGGATGAGCCAGAGGAGCTGGATCGACCTGGTAAAAACATCTCTGGATGCTTTCTGTCCACCTGCTGGTGGCTTTTTGGCTTTTAAAAAGAAAGGTGGAGAGAGGAGGGTGAAGAGCTGCAGGGCTGTAAAAGGAGAGGGATTTAGGGGATGGATGCTGCCATCACCTTCCTCCTGCTCCATATTGATGGTGCTGATTTTAGCATCCCACTACGTCCATCCTTCAGCCCTTGACAGCCTGCCAAGGTGCCCAACAACCCCGTGCAGATCTGCTGTCTCTCCTGCAGAGCCAGGAGGCAAAGGGAGACCTTGGAAAACTCTTGCTGCTCCCAGCAAACCCTCCCCAGCCTTGGGTTGGGCTCACTGGGGGGAAAACATCACCCACTGGACTGCAGCAGGAGGCTGTGGTGGGATCTACATCATGGAGCCAACACCACAGATGAGCACCTTGGGTCAGTCCCAAGCAGTGAAAGCAGCAAGATCTGATCCATCAAAGGCTTTCCTCAGTCTTTTTTCTTTCTTTTCCTTCAACCAGCTCTTTAAACAGCTCAGCACACCAACAAGTTAAACCTCACTGAGGATAGGAAAGCAAAGAGACAGAGCCAAGTACCATGGAGCATACAGCATCCAGGTACCATGGGGATTTTTTACCCTCTCATGCTGTGCCAGTCAAGCTCTGCCCACCTGGGGCCAAACCCAAATTGTACCAGGAGGAAACTCATCTCCAGAAGGAAGAAACCAACTTGAAACAGGAAAAAGTGGCAGCAAAGGAAAGCCTTGTTGGTTCAGAGAGCACCTACTGCTCATCTCTGACATCTCCAGAGCTAGCTGGAAACCAGAGTGTGTCCCTAATTCAACCAGAGCCCTTCCAGCCCCACAGCATGGCTGGTCCTTGGTGTCACATTGGTGGCCACATCCTTGAAGCTAGGCACCCTTGGGTGCCCACAGCACATTGACAGCACAAACAGACTGGTGCTCACTGGAAGTTTGATCACCCAAGGAGGCAGAATCATCACTCAGAATCTCAAATTAGGTTTTTGAGGGTTGGTTTTGGTTTGGTTTTTAATGTTTCAGCCTCACTGGGAAACATCCAAGCACAGATTCAGGCAGCAGCATCTCCTGACTCACATCCCTGGACAGATTCCCAGAGATCACCTTCAAGAGGGTAGCTGAAGCCTTCTGCTTAATTAAGAATCTGCTGGTAATTCCCTGGAGTGGACTGGCACAGGGGTGGCAGTGGCAGGGACCCAAGAAAGGGGCACTAGCTAGTCTAGGAGCAGGCAGCCTGGCTGAGGGCCAGAAGAAGGCTGGAGTTGGTTACCATGAGCCAGAGCTGATGGCAAAGCAGCAGCAGCACAGCCTGGCCTCACTCAAGGGGTCCCCTCCCTCCCTTTTGCACCCCCCCTGTGTGTTCCTTTCTAGGTGATGCTTTGGAGAGGGCAGAGTCAATCCTCATCCCACCACCAGCACAGGCACATCCCTGCCTCCTGCAAAGAGCTCCAGTGAGGTTTGCTGCCACCTCCTCCCAAGAAAGTTTTGGCCACAGGTCCTACCTGAGGTAAAAGCTGTGGTTTCCTGGTGTGGCACAAGCTGGAGAGATGTTCAGAGAGGAACATCTCTGCCCCTACAGCTGCTGAGAGGCTCAGCAGCAGAGCTGGGGATAAAACCTGTGTGGCTTCATGGCACTCAGCATTCCATCTCCTCCTCCTCCTCCAAAAAAGCCAAACACCCCCCCTGTGACTACAGCATCACCTTTATCTCCAGCACCTCCTGCACCTTCTCCACCCTACACCATGTATTTCTCCAAGCAACACTGACCAGAGGCACCAAGAGGCTGAGGGACCAAGAGCTGATGGCAAAGCATAGCCAAGCTCTGGAGCTCTTTCCAGCTCCAAGCACTGCCCCTATCCTGATCATCTCCTCCCAAACCCATGTCTTCAGCTCCTCAAAGCAGGAGAAGGACATCCAAAGCCACAGAGATGGGGAGACCTTCCTAGGGCTGCATGACATTAACGATGGCTTTTCAAGCCAATGCAAATGTGATGCAAATTGGGGGGCTGAAAACACAGTGCATCCCTGATTCAATTAACAGCATTTCATTTATCTAGTTAGGCTTTGATAGAGGGAAGCACTTAATCCTGTGCTTAATGTGGTGGTGCTGGCTTTTTGCTTTTTGAATGTTTTAAACATTTTGAAGGAGGAAAATGTGGTTGCTAAGACACAAATGTTGCCAGGAGGACTCAGGGAAAAGTTGTAGCAGAAATGACTTGTTTTTCCCTTAGAAACTGATAGACTTTCCATTTGCTGCCACATCTCCATGAGGGAGGAATATGAGCCCTAACCTCCCTTCGTTGGCAAGGAAACAAAAGCCCCAAAGAGGAGATCCCACAGCTGGTTCCCTACCACACCTCTGAGCACAACCCCAGCACCATCCACCTGCTCTGATGGGATCTGCCTCCAGGCTTCAGCCACTCCACCTGGGACATGCCAGCTTTTAACATTCCCTTCCAAGCCAGCACATCTCTCAGCTTCCTCACCTGCTGGTTAGCTGGTGTAGGAGGAAACCCCCAGCACATGGACTGCCAAACAGGAGCAGGCACCAATGTCCTAGCTAGGAGGACCCAAACCTTGGCAAAGCAGGAAGAAACCACAGACCAAATTCACCAGAGCTAGGAAAATTCTCTCTCTTACATTCTCTCCTCATTCCAACTCCTGTCCTACCTTTCTCCTCCTCATTTTCCCCCCTGGCCCCATGTAGGTGGTGCTGGCATGGAGCACAAGCCCCATCCACCCTCTGAGAGGAGCCAGGACCTCAGTGCTTCATAAAGTGCAAGAAACCTCAATGACATCTCCAAATCCTCTCTTCAGCTTGCCCAGAGGAAGACTCTCATCATCCTCCAGGCTTCTGCAGCCAGTCCTTGCCAAAGTCAAGGCATCAATTAGCTGCAGACAGGACAAGTTTAGCAGGAACAGAGAGGAGAGATGGATGAGTTTCATACAATGCAGCCATTATGCACTCTCTTGCCATTCTGATTTGCTGGTGACTTGCCATGTATTGAAAGGCTCCTTCTGATGCTCTGAACATGCCCTAAAGCCAAGCCCAGCTAAACTTGGTGGGTTCCCACCACCAGCAACCCAAGCTCAAACCTCAGCTGGGCATGCTGCCTCTGAGACATGACTGGCAGATAAACCAATTCCCTCCCTGTCACCTCCAGCCACAGGGCAGCTCTGCCCCAGTAGCCATCAAGACACCTTGGGGGATTTCCATCCATTAAGGAACACCCAAAAACTCAATTCCCAAACCTTCATCCTCCAGCTGGCACTGGCTGGACAATGAACAGACCAAGAGATGTGATGTTTAAAGACCAATTTCCTTGCAGATCATTACATGTGGGGGGCTGGCAGAAGGGACACTTGTTCCTCACCCCAGCTTCTACCTGTAGACCTCAAAGCACTTCTAAGACCACAGCACAACACAATAAACTCTAAGGTAGCTGGGCTAGGGAGAGCAGGCATCATCTGAATGTCCTCAAAGCATGGACAGGAGCAGTGCCAACTCTTCATGGCTGTTAGCTCCTCTCCACTCCTGACACTGATCTAAAAACCTGAATAAAAAGCACACAGGAGATAAAACATTTTGCATTTTGGTGCCTCCTGCAGATTTCAGAGCATCTCCCTTCACCACCACCACCTTTTAATAGCTCTCCCTCAGACACCTGCCTTCCAGGAGCCACCAACCCAGGAGATGTCTCAGGCCACCAGGTCTCCTGCCATCCTCCCCCAAAGCCAGGAATGCATGAAACACAAGCTGGGATGGTGTGAAAGCCACAGTATGGTCACCACCCTTCACTACTGCCTTCCTTAGGGTGCTGCCATGGGGTTTCAGCAGGCAGCTGGGTGCCACCCATGAACCTCTCACCCACTTCTCCTTGCCACAAGAGGTCACCTCTGCCCTCTTCCAATGTCCAGGACACACTTCTAACTGGTTTCCAGTAGTTCTGGTGGTGCTATGGGCTCAGGGATGCTTTGAAATGAGTTCAAGCTTGGCAAAGCAGCCAAGTGGAGCTTCAGGCAGCTCCCAGACAGCTTTGGGGAACCCCAAACCCCATCAGCACATGCTCTAGGTTCAGTCTTACACCACTCTTATTTCTCAGGAATGAAACATCCTTCCCAGGGTGATTGACAGCTGCCACTCAGATCTGTTTCACATCATTTTGCCTACAGAAAGTGGCCAGGGCCATCTTTGTCTGCTGGATTTCCAGTCCCCACCCCAGGCAGTGGAGTTTTGGAGACCTCACAAACCCTGTGAGGCTTGGAGCACATCAAGCAGGGGAAATGAGGAGGTGATAGCTAGAGCTGAGCAGAGCTCAGGGCCCCAACAGCTTCAGGTGCACAAGCACATGGCAGTGGCAGCACCAGTGCAAGGAAGGAAGAGGAAACAAAACTGCTTGTGACTTCTGAGACTTCTTCTGACTGAGCTCAGCAGCAGGAGGAGGTGGAGGAGGAGGAGGCAGCATGGAGAAGGGTAGCTCTGAGGGCTGCTCAGCTCTGATGTCAAGGTGCCACAGAGCCCTGTGGCTGGCAGGTAGAGATTTGTCAGATAGGATTGGATCAAATGTTGATCTAAGAGTCTCCCAGGCTGGTTTAAGCCAGATCAGGTTAAAGCAGTGCAGTGACTGCAGATCCACAACTCACAAAGGGAGAAGCCAGAAGTTACAACATGAACCTCCTGATTTGGAAGGGACCCACAAGGATCATGGAGTCCAACTCCTGCCTCTGCACAGGACACCCCCAAAATGACACCATGTGCCTGAGGGCCTTGTCCAAATGCTTCTGGAATTCTGTCAGCCTTGGTGCTGTGACTGCACCCCTGGGGAACCTGTTCCAATGCTCCAGCATCCTCTGGGTGAAGAACCTTCTCCTGATACCCAACCTAACCCTCCCCTGGCACAGCTTCATGCCATTGCCCTGGGTCCTGTCACTGGCCACCAGAGAGAAGAGATCAGCTCCTGCCCCTTTGTTTCTCCTCAGTGAGGAAGTTACAGACCATGATAAGCCACCATGAGGTCATCTAGTCCAACCTCCCTGCAGCCAGCAGGGACATCTCCAACTGGAGCAGGTTGCTCAGAGCCCCAAACAACCTGACCTGGAGTGGTTCCAGGGATGGGACATCTCCCACCTCTCTGGGCAACCTAGGTCGGGCTCTCACCACCCTTATTGTGTCAAATATCTTCCTTCTAGCCAACCTAAATCTCTCCTCCAAGCCACAGCCTTTAAAAAGTCACCAATATCCTCTCCCCCCTTGATACATATCCCACATAAAAGTCCCCAGCACTTTGCATCTCTGCCCTGAGCAAGAAGAGGCTTCAGATGTCAGAGACATTGGTAGCATTTTTAGCTCAGCTGTAGCTGAACACTAAAGCTGGTTCCAGGTTCTGTGTTCAAGCTCCAATTCAACACACACCTCATTTTCCCACCACAGCAGATCCAGGAACATCCAAAGGATGACTTGCCTGTTTGCAGAACACCTCCTTTAGGAGCCTTGGGAACCCCAGCCCAAAAGCACAAGCTTTACATGAGGTTCTTGGCTTTGTGTGAAAATGAGAACCCAACCACCAGCTCCCTGAAAGCCTCTAGCAGCCACCAGCTCTTCTTCCTCAGAGACACCACCACTGTCCTCTGGGCTTTGCTCCTCTGAGCAGTCTGTTTGTAAACATTTTGATGGCAGAGGTGTGGAGCCCAGGAGATCACAAACCACTTGTGAATGTCTTCAGAGCAAAGAAAACACTTGCACTCAGACAGATATAGACACACCCCCCTGGGTACATACACACACACTGCCCTGGAGAAAAGGAGGCTGAGAGGAGACCTCACTGCACCTTAGAACTTCCTCACCAGAGACGAAGGAGGGGCAGGAGCTGATCTCTCTGCTGACCAGCCACAGGACCCAGGGCAATGACATGAAGCTGAGCCAGGGGAGGGTCAGGGTAGATAGCAGCAGAAGGTTCTTCACCCAGAGAGTGGTGGAGCACTGGACCAGGCTCCCCAGGGGTGCAGCCATGGCCCCAGCTCTCAGGGAACTCAAGAAGCACTTGGTCAATGCTCTTAGCCACATGGGGTGACTTTGGGGGTGTCCTGTGCATAGACAGGAATTGGACTCCATGATCTTTGCAGGTCCCTTCCAACTTGGGATAGTCTATGATTCTACCCACTCAGGTGATCAAGTCTGCTTGGATGTGGCCAGGAGCAACCAAGGAATGACTTGGAGAAGACTGCCAGCCCTGTTTGCAGGGCAGAACCACAGAGCTCACCCCATCATGGCAGCACTGCAGCTGAGGACTCAGCCTTCCCCAACACCTGGCAGATCAACACTGCTGTGACACCCTCATCCTGCAGAAAGTTCTCTGCATGCACAGCACTCAGAAGGTCCCAAGCCACAGCTTTGGATCACAAAAGAGTTTAAGCAAAGCCAGGGGATGCACACTGGAGGAAAGCAGAGCTAGAAGAGAGAATGGAGCATCTTGAGCATCACTCTGGCCACACACCTCACCCTGCAGCAGCTTTACACCCGTTACTCTGCACCTCATCCACAGCTCCTGACCCATCCATGCACACTCACAGAGCTCCCAAATAACCTGGACAAACCTTTCAGCAACAGCACTAATCACAGAAGCTCTCAATGCAGCCAAGAGCTAAAAAGTTGGGAGACAACTAACCCCTCAGCTCCTGCCAGCCTGTGACCCCCCAGCAACCTCCTCCTGTTTGGGGCAGGACTGGGAAGGCAGAGGGGCAGAAGCTGGGGGTGTGTGGGAGGAACTGCTGAAGCTTCCTGGCTGTGAGTTGGTTGATCCCAGTCCCAGGAAAGGAGAAGGAATCCCCAATCCCAGGAAAGCAGAAGGAATCCCAAGAGGGAGATGTTTCAAGAGCGCTCAGCACGTCAGGCACTAATCGCTTCTGAAAACAGAGCTTTTATTTAGACATTTAAATGCAAGTTGGAAAAATCTGGCTCCAATTGTGGGTGAAAATCTGGCCCTGAGAGCCTTTTTCCCCCCCTTTTATTATTATTATTATTATTCTCTCCCCTTTTATTTGGCTCTAGATCACAATCCTCCTGTCTCTCTTACACTCGGGACTGGGCAGCAGCTCCCTTCGGATCTCTGCTTTTAACCTTGTTCAAAACCAACCAGCCCAAACCATCCAAAAGAGCAATTAAAAAACTGCAGCAAGACCTTCATCAGAACCAAAACTTTCTCTTTTTTTTTGGGAGGGTCCAAACCGATTTTCCCTGGCATCTCAAATGCTGTTTACAGACAGCAATAGCCCTGGACCGTGTGGGATTTGCATCTCGCCACGCTCTGCGTGGAGCTCTGCCAGCTCCCAGCAGGTCCAGGGAGGGACACGGAGCTGCTGCTGCTGCTGCTTTCCTTGGAGGTGGAGCACGTTCAGAGCATCTTCAAACCCAACCTGCTGGGTTTACCCCTTGCTAAATAAAGTGGACCTTGTTCTGCTGGGGATGCTCCGTGGATTTGGGAGTTGTTTGCTCAACTAGGTTTGCTCTGGACGGAGCAGACAATTACAGTAGCCTGAAGAGTGTGAAATTTCAGCTCTGACCATGTCAGGGCTCCCAAGTGTCAGTTAGAATAAAATAAATGACCCATTTCCTGACGGATCTGAGGGCTCCTCCGAGACAGACTGACAGATTTCTTTATGTTTGTTTATTTTCTCTCTTTCCCCCTCCTTCCCCCGTTCCTCCTCCTCAGGAGGTGGGAGTGGAGTCGGGATGCTCTCCCCCCGGTGCTGCTGCCCTGGCAGTGCCCTCCTGGCTGTTCCCATCCCATCCCCACCAAAATTCCCTGCTCCCTTCCCATTGAACTCCACCAGCTCCTGGCTCCTCGCCTCCAGGCAACAACTCCAGAAACTCTCCTCCTGCTCTTCTCTTCAGGTTTTATTAGCCTCCTTGGGGAGGATCCGAGCAGTTGGAGCCGAGGCAATGGCATGCAGAGGGTGAACTATTCCCCAAAGCACTTCCCAGTGCACACAGGTAACCCCAAAGCCTCCTCTCCAAACAGGCTGCAGCACCCCAAAGCCACATGGATACCAAAACAGACCTTGCTTCGCTTCAGCTGCTCCTAAAACAAAGCCAAACCCTGGGAAAAGGGACAAGAGTTGGGCAGTGTTCCCTATAGGAAGGGCTGGCAGGAGCCAGGAATAACCTGCAGGACCCCAGCCCTAAATAGACTGCAAGGACCCCAACCCTGGTGAGACCCTTTCCAGAGAGCCTCATCCCTTGCTAGCTCTGTCTGGAGAAGGACATCAAGGTGGTTTCCATTAAAGCATGATTTTGTTTTCTCTTTTAAATCAATATACTTAAGAGTGTGAAGATGTCTCCAGCATCTTCAAGAGTGGGCTATGGACACTGGACAGACACCAGGAATGAGCTGGGTTCCAGTCCCCCTCAGGCAGCTTTTCCATCAGAAGCAGAAAACCTTCACTGTTTTTAGGACAATCACCTTAAATCAACATCTTCCATCTACTTCCCCACAGCTTCCCAGGGGCACTACCAACACACAAGTGGTAGAAAACCTCTGAAACATCTGCTCTCACTTCAGGGCAGGGCTTTGGTGAGAAGAGTCCTCCCCAGGTCACCTTGACCAACCCCAGTGTTCCCCTCCAGCCCATTGCCTCTGCAGGATGGAGGCTACCCAGGCAGAACACCTCACCAGAAGATACACAAGGATGGGGAACAGACAGATGAAGACACTGACATCCCTCCAGCACCTTGCAGAAGCAAGTAAAACCTTCCAGCTGAGAGCCCTGCAAAACCCTCAGCTCCACAAACTTCAGGAGAAGCTTGGAATTTTCAGGGAAACCCCAGCAAGGGTTTTCTGAGCTCAGCTCCCCTCAGGGTTTTGCAGATTTCCAGGGGATGAGCTGACAACCTGGGAAGGCAGCTGGGATAAACCACCCCACACACCTCTGGAGTGGATAAACATCTCCCCACTGGGGCTGGGCTTCTCTTTTCATAAGATATAGGTTAAAAACCAAAACCCCCAAACAGCCACTCGTGAGGAGCAAACCATTCCCCAAGTGCCTCTGCCTTTCCCTGCAGCTATCCCAAGCAGATGCAGGATGATGCAGGACCCCAGCCCCATCCCTGCTGCATTTTTCTCCTCTGCCACTTCTCTTCTCTCCAGTTTGGAACTTTTGCTGGGTAAGTTCATTTTTGACCCTCCCAGCTACTCACTGCAGGACCTTCCCAAATCATTTCCCCTCTTCAAACAGGGCAGAAGAAGAATCTAAAAGTGCACAAAGGCTCAAACCCAGCAGCCAGGGAGGAGCAAGGACCATGAGGAGAGCTTGCAAACTACTACTTCTGCTGGTTCCTCTCCAGTATCCCCCAGTTTATCAGGGTCCAGCTGGCAGCTGGGAACCTCTCTCACCCCCAAAGCCCAAGAGGGAGCCATCAGTGCTGCTCAGAAGGAGGTGATTTAGGAGCACACACACATCCTCACTGAAGCTTGGAAATGCCTCCAGTCAGGGTGCAACTGAGATTTTTTCACCTAAAACTTTTGATAAGCTACTCACTGGTGAAAAATAAATTTGAAAGAAGCAGAAAAGTTTCTGCAACCTCTTTAAAAGGTTAGGTGGGTTTGGTTTTTCCACTTGCTCTCTTCAGGTTTTAGGCTCCTTAAGTTTTTTTCTCCTTAATTTTTGGGGGAAGGGAAGACACCAGCATCCCCTGGGCACCATCCCTCCACAACTGCTTTAGGCTCCCACTTCTCCTCATCAAAACTGTTCTATCAAACCAGTGACACCACTAGAAGAAGCAGGAAAAAAAAAAAAACACCCCCAAACCCTCCACCACTTCCACCTGCACGGATGGAGGAGGCACTTTTCCATGCCAAAATCCAACAAACTTGGAAGGCAAATCAGAAAGGTGGGTGCTGGAGCAGGGGGGAAACAGAAAAAGAGGCTGGAGATATTTCCTGCAAACATCATGGACAACCTTGGGCCACCCCCAGCAGCATGAACTCTCCCCAGCAAAAAACCTTTCCTGCTAACTCTGGAAAACATTAACATTGCTGAGAGCTTGGGCTGGGGGTGGGGGGAGGAGGAGAAATCGTTATTTTTCTTTCTTTTTTTGTTCAATTCTGATAGGTCTCCATTTCCACAGGGAGTACTTTAACCCCACATTCCCTTAGCCATATCTCTGTTTGCTTGGGTTTGTGGTTTGTTTTTTAACCCCCCAAAAAAGCAAAGATAGAAACAAATCCAAACTGGAGAAGCAGGTTCAATCCTAGCAATTGTCACTCAGGTTCTCCAGGGAATTCCACTTCTCTCCCTCCCCCTCCCTTCTGCTTTATTTAAACCCCACCAAACTCCTAACAAAAGACATCCCCAGGGGACAGGCTTCATCCTCTCCAGGTTCCCAAACCCCCCCAAAAATCCTGCAGCTACCAAACTGACAGTGACATTGCAACTTCTGGGCTGGATTAACCAAGTTGTGGCTCCTAGGTGGGAAGGGGAGAGAAATTAACTGCTCTCACTTCAGGCTTTAAGCTGGGAACTGGATTTTCTCTCCCAGCTCTGTTCAAATTGATTAGATTCTCTCCCTGTTCAATCTCCTGGATGGAACTTACTGCCAAATTATTACTGACTAATTGAATGATCATTTCTTTCTAGTTTGTTGGGGTTTGGTTGGGATTTTTATTTCTAGCTGGAAATTATTTAATTCCCAAACCACTCCAGCCCTCAGAGGTGTTAAAATCCAGTAGCAGAGAGCTCTCAGTTCAGAGCTGGGGGCTCCCAGAAAGAAAGCAAAGAACAATTTGAGTTTATTACCCTTTTTGGGCATCCAAAATGGGGAAGAAAAAAAAAAAAAAAGGAAGGGGAAAAAAAAGGAGGAACAAAAGAAATCCTCAGAAAGGGGCATTCATCCTACACCTCCAGCCCTGCTGCTAACAAGGGTGCTGCTAACTTGGTTTAATCCTGAGACTCTATCTTTTAACCCAGGCTTGTTTTAAAGGGGGTAAACCCCCCCTGATTTTAAGAGTGAATCAAAAGCATATTTTTTCTCAGCCTTCCAGACAGACTCTTGTCTTTTCTGTCTCTTTTAACAGAGAAGAACTCACAAACTTTTCATTTTTTTCTTTAGTTCAATTTTCAGGAGGCAGAAAGGGACATTTTTGGGGGATGAATTCTGATAAAACAAAGAAACCCCACTCGTTGTCAGCCCCAAATTAATCCATATTTCGTTAGGAACAATTAATTAGATGATTGTGCCCAGGCAAGAAGAACATTTCTCTGGTGTGAAAACATGAATTTAACACAAAGACTAGGGGCAAAAGAAAGATTTTCAAAAGCCAGTTGAAAGCTTTCTCCCTCCATTTCCATGCTCTACCCTAAATGTTCACCTCATTAACAACATTTAATAATTGGCACCTCCCCTCAGGAGCACATGAAGCCTCTAACCTTAGGACTTGCTTGGGAATGAGCTCGACTTAAAACCACCCTTTTAGTCTGAACTCGAAGAGCTGTTATCAACCCAAGTTCCTCTTCCTCCCCCTCCCCACAATTACTTGGTTTCATTCTCTCTGGTCGACTCACTTCCACATTCCTCATATTTGGAATGTCTGCTTGATGGATTCACTTTTTTCCCCCCCTCACCCCCTCCCCTCTCCCTCCTCCTCTCTTCATTCATTCATTCTTTCGACTTCAGGCTTTGCAGCTTCCCACTTCCAACCCCCCAAAAACCAACCCTTAATCTTCAGTAAGAAAACTGAGGATTTTTCTGTCTGTCCTTAAGGAATCTTTTCTTTTTTAACTTGCTGGAGAATGAAGTCTGCAACCGTTTGGGAACCTTTCTTTCTTTCTTTTTTTTTTTTTTAAATCCTCTTAAGTTTCTCCAAGTTTTTTCCTATCAGCAAAGCTCAAGAAAAAAACCCCCAAAACTCCCAAGCAGCAATGAGATACTTGAAACAAAACTGAACTCACTGGAAAACTCTGAGTATCTAACGAAATTAGCTTGAAAACTCAGATTTCTTCAACGAAACTAGCTTGAAAACTCAGATTTCTTCAACGAAACTAACTTGAAAACTCAGATTTCTTTAACAAAACTAACTTGAAAACTCAGAGCTCTTCAACAAAACCACCTGGAAAATTCAGATTTCTTTAACGAAATTAATTATAAACCTCAGATTTCTTTAACGAAATTAACGTTAAACCTCAGGTTTCTGTAACGAAATTGACTTTACAACTCAGACTTCATTAACGAAACGAACTTTAAAACTCAGGTTTTTCAACGAAACTCCCCTAAAACCCTCAGATTTCTTTCCCCAAACGACATCTTTATCAGCACTGACTTCTCTTTCCAGCCTAATACTTCTAAAGTATTTCGTTAAAATGGTTCCCCATCAGCATTATCATAATTTGCAGCTGTAAGTGGGAGCTGAAGACTCATTGTAATGAACCAACCCCCCAGCAGTTGATCCTTCTTTGGGGGGAGGGTCGGGAGGGGTGGATTTGGGGGCAGCAACCAGACACCAATTGCTCTTTCTGGTGCCACATGAACGCATTCAGCATTTTTTAATTCATTTTTTTTTTTAGGCTGGGTTTAGGAACAGGAGAGAACTGAAAGAAGGAAACACACCAGGAGGAAAGATTTCATTCCAACGTGAACACTTCACTTTTCCCGGAGCATTTTGCTTTCAACCAGAAGAAAAAACAATCCAAACAAACCCCAACTTTGGTGCTTGGTTTGGGGTTTTCTGCTGTGAGCTTTGGGTTTGGGGGAGGGTTTTTGGCTTTTTTTTTTTGTTTGGGATTGGGTTTGGTTGGGTTGGGAGGGGTTTATTTAGCTGATTTTTTGTCTCCTCTATTTTTGGGGGTTGGGTTGGCTTTTTGGTGTTTTTTTTTTTCTGCTAGAAATTAGCCAGGCAGCCACCCCAATGCTTATGACTTGTTTTCCCACATTTCTAAAGGAAAAAAAAAACAAAACCCAAACCAGCCAACAACTTGCTTTCAGGTCTAAGGTGGGGGGTGGGGAGGGGATGGGGAGCTCAGTAGATCCCTCCAAACCCATCGGATTTTGTCCTCTCTGCTCACACTTAATTAACCATTTCCTGTTCTCTGAGCCTTTAAACTGGAAAATCCAGTCTTAAAAACAAGCAGAAAGGAAAGAAGAAGAAGGGGGGAAAAAAAAAATCCAGTTACTTTTTAAGCAGCAATCCCCTGGGCAAGGGGGAGAGGAGGAACGACCCCGAAATCGACCGAATCACCCCCAAAAAAGTTGATGCGGAGCCAACAACCTGCCAAGGTTCCACGAGACAGGAAAAAGAAAGGGAAAAAAAAGAAAAAATGTTGCCTTTTTCCGACCCAGAAACACAAAACTACTTCCCCAAAGTGAAACAAAATAACTGCAGCTGCAGCGCTGGGAGCTCAGGACCCCTCCTGGGAACCCCCGAACCCTCTCAGCCCCCAGCGCGGAAGGCTCCTGTCGCTTTAAATGCAGCACCCATGGTGGGGGGGAGGGGAGAGGGCTCAATTTAACCCTTCTATCCTTCCTCCCCCCCGAAAAAAAAGGGTTTACCAGTTAAATGCAGGGCACAGCATGTCTGCAGGAGCGAGAGGAATGAAACCAACCTTCCTTCCACCTATTGTACAGGGTTTTTCCCCCCCAACACACTCCCAGCATTTCTTTTGAAGATGAAATATTCTCATTTTCCGTCCATTTCTGGGGAGGGGGTGGGGGGTGATATCTGCTCCTTCCCAAATTCTTATTGGTTTTCCAGCGGCACTAAAGAAAATGAAAACCTGAAGTTGTTTTGGTTTGGTTGTTTGAGAGCATTTCTGTTTGCCTTCCTAGAGCACTGCCACTAACAGCCTTTTGCTCATTGATCATTAAGGCTCAGAGAGCTATCGGTCACCTCAGCAGGAGGGGCTCCAAAAAAAAAAAATCATTTATTAATAATAAGAACAAGGCTAAATTATTATTCTCTGGGTTAGGAAATGATTCTCTAGGTTAGGAAGTGATCCAATGGATTTGGGGTTTGCCTTTGGGCTCAGCCCTGAAGCTCCACTCTTGCCATAAGCAGTGCTGCAAAGTTTAGTAAACCCCTTTGGAAAGCAGGACAAAGAGGTGACCAACCCCCCCCCAAAAAATAACCTGGGCTCCCAGCACCCAACTGGGAGGGGAATGAAGGAACTGGGAGAGTGGGGGAGGAAGAGTTGGCTTCACCTCCTCCCTCCCTTGAAGGAATCTCCTCATCACGTGGCCGACGCGATCCAACGTGGACTATTTGGGGTTGGCGACTAACTCGCCCTAGAGTGGCCTTTCCTTGGGGTGGGGAGGGGATGGAGGGGAGAGGGGGGAAAGAAAATAAACCCAACGTAAAATATATCAAATCTTTTTTTCTATTTGCTAGCTAAGCCCTTGAGGGGTTGGGGACAGCGGTGGCCAAGGCTGCTCCAAGCCTCCAGCTCTCCTTGCTCGCCAGCCCCGCCGCAACAACAAAGGGCCAAGGAGATGGAGCTGGGGAAGGCTGGAGGCAGAGAGAGAAGGAGCTTGGGTGGGA
>VWZX01004959.1:2245-23196 GCA_013399015.1 Galbula dea
TCCACCTCCTCCTTCCACCTCCTCCTTCCACCTCCTCCTTCCACCTCCTCCTTCCACCTCCTCCTTCCACCTCCAGCCTCCACCTCCAGCCTCCACCTCCTCCCTCCACCCCCAGCCCTATTTCCTCCCCCCACTGGTGACCAAGCCTCTCAGACCACACCAGCAGAACCACAGCCAGCCACCTTCTGAGCCAAAGGAGAACCTTGCTCCCTCAACACCAGCACCCTCCATGCACCTCCTGCTCCACTGGAAGGAGAAAAAACCCAACCCCACACTGACCAGGTGCTGCAAAGCCCCTTCCCCAGCCCACCCCCTTTGGGATGCTGGACCCCCAGGGGTGCTGGGGGGATGGAGGAGAGCTGGTCTCACTCCCCAGCACCACCTGCCAGTCTCCCCTTTGGGATTCTGGACCCCCAGGGGTGCTGGGGGGATGGAGCAGAGCTGGTCTCACTCCCCAGCACCACCCCTCTGCCTGGCACAGCCCTGAGCCCAGCAGAAGGGAAGCCATGAGGGCTTTGTGCCAGGGCAGTGGCTGTGCTTCCCCAGGAGACTGGCTCTGGTGGCATTTGTCATTTCCCCTCCCTCCTTAGAGCTCCTTTGGCTAAAGGAGAGCACTGAGCAGTAAATGATTTGCAAAGGAAACCCCAAGCAGCTTGTGGCTCTTAAACTGCAGCATCCAGAATGAATGAGCAGAGGAGCTTGGCCTCCAACACTGCTCTGAAAGGCTTCAAGCTCCTCACAACTGGAGATGGAGTTGTCAGGCCCTGGCCCAGGCTGCCCAGGGCAGTGGTGGAGTCACCATCCCTGGAGGGGCTCAAAAACCACCCAGCTGTGGGACTTAGCAACATGGTTTAGTGGCATGGGGCTGACAGGTTGACCTGATGCTCTCTGAGGTCTTCTCCCACCTGTAATGATTCTGTGATTCCAGAGTGGCCAAGGGCTTTAAGGAGCAGAGGTTTCTCCTCCCCTGGCAGCACAAACCTCCCTAGACTCCCAGACTCTCCAGTTTTCAGGCTAACTCCAGCCACTGCTCTGTGCAGGGGCTTTGGAGCAGGACCCCCACCCCAGCTGGGCTGCTCCCAGGCTGCAGCTGTGTCCCCAGCACAAGCCTGAGCTCTCAACTCCATCACAGCTTCCCAGCAATGAACTCTCCAACGTGACTGAGCTGAGGGGACAAAGCCAGCCAAAAATACCCCAAACCCAAAAGGTTCTGCAGTGGCTGGGAGGTGGCTCAGGTTCTCTCCATCATCTCCACCAGGGCATGGTGACTGTGGTCTGCTCAGACACAGCCCAGCTTGCTCTTGCCACAGAGGCACAGGCCTGTGCTGCCTGCTCCCAGCCATAAAACACCCCAAAGCCTTCAGAACTGCCCTGGAAGAGCAGGTGAGCACAGATGGGAGCTGCTCTGTGTGCTCTGCATGCTGCAGAGGGTCCCTGGGAACAGCTGCTCCACACCCAGGGCTTTGGCATCCCCTGCTGCAACAGAAGCTTCATCCCTTCACCTACTCCACATTCCACTTGCTGAGTCCTTCACCTACTCCATCACCTCCCAGAAAGCAGCTCCTCCTTTTCTCTCCCATGCTCTGGCCAGCTCTTCTCTCTCCAGACCATAATATGCCTGTGGAACTGTCTCATCTCATTGTATCTGGGCCTCCCAGCACAATCAGAACACAAACAAGGTGCTGGACATCCCAGGCTGCTCCTGGATTCCCAAGGGTCCAGGTTCTGTATCCCCAAAGGTCTGGGAAAGGACAGCAGAGCACCAAAGCCAGAGTGCTTGGCACTTCCAAACCTTCTCCTGCTTTCCCCTGCTGCTGCTGACATTAAAGTTCCATTTCAAAATGGCTACAGGCTCTTAAAACCTGCCTGGGTTAGGTCCAAGAACATCCTTAAGCCCTTTTCAGATCTGCTGAGGCAAAGCTCTGAGCTCACTGGAGAGAGGCAATGTTCCAGTTGCTGTTGGAAGCCTGCTTGAACTTCTAGAAGCCTCAAGTTGGCTGTTGAAGAGCTGTGGGAAAGGTTCTGGCCAGTCAGGGGGCTGAAAGCCCCTGGAAAAAGGAAGAGGAGGTCCCAAGAGAGCAAACTTCTCCACAGCCAGCTCCAAAGAGGACACTCAGGAAACTCTGCTGGAGGCCATGGCAGCAGTGATCAAGGGATGGCACAAAGCCCTCCAGGGCTAGGAAGGTGGGAACTCCTCTTGCCTCCTGCTGCTCTTACACTGAGCATTTCTGCCGTGGCTGGGCAGTGGGGAGGAGCAGGCAGGAGACTGAAGAAGCAAACAGCTTCAGGAGCAGCCCAAGGACAGATGGAAGCATCTTCCTGCAGCAGGAACTGGGCAGGAGAGAGCCAGGGCTTGCTGGTGACACCTTGAGCAAGGTCCAAAGCCATGGCCAGGGAACTCTGGCAGCCTGGGGGCTGCAGAAGGGGGCAGGGAATCAACAGCAATGGCAAATATTCCTCAAGCAACTCCTCCTCACACAGCAAACACACCATTTACTACCTCTTCTACCCCAAAAAGGGAGACATTGATGCTTTCTGAGTAACCTCTTCACCAGAGAAAAGCTGAGGGAGACAGAAGCATCTGCCAGGTTTGGCTTTGCTGTAATCTCTTGTTTCAGGCCCCACAGAGGAAAAATCCTGGGCATTTTGTAATGTTTAGCAGTTAAACCACTCCTGAAATAGGCATTTTCCACAGGTAAATACTGTTCAGCCAGCACTGTGGAGAATCTGAGCTGGACTGAAGTGTTCTTGCCTCTGGAAAGGGACATATCCTGCCCCAGAAGCAGAAATGCTTCCCCCTTCCACCCATCACCAGTGGCCTGCAGCTCTGGAGGAGACTGCAGCAAGGATTTTCCTGCTCCCAGGCCCTGAGCAAGACTCTGTGCTGTGGGAGCTGGCTGCCAGCACTGCCATCATCTGTGTCTCATGAACATGGAATCATTGGTGTGGTTGGAAAGAGCTCTGAGATCATCATGACCAACCAACCACCCACCAACACCAACCTACTGCCCCAGGCACCACAGCTCCAGGGCTTGGAACCCCTCCAGGGATGGGGACACCACCACTGCCCTGGGCAGCCTGGGCCAGGCCCTGATAACCCTCTCAGGGAAGAAATTGCTCCTCATGGCCAACCTGAACCTTCCCTGGTGCAACCTGAAGCCATTTCCCCTTGTCCTAGCACTAGGAGAAGAGCCCAAGCCCTCCCTGGCTCCAGCCTCCTCTCAGGGAGCTGCAGAGAGCCAGCAGCTCTCCCCTGAGCCTCCTCTTCTCCAGCCTAACCAAGCCCAGTTCCCTCAGCTGCTCCTCACAACCCTTGTGCTCTAGACCCTTCCCAACCTTCCTTCTCCTCCTCTGGCCAATGTCCCTCCTGGAGTGAGGAGCCCAAAACTGAACCCAAAGCTGGAGGCCAACAGCCAGACAACAGCAACCACCTCTGTGACACTTTGCCTTCCACCCAACAGCCAGCAAGGACTGGAGCAGACACCCCAGGGATGTCTCCCTCTCCTCCCTCCATCCTCCCCCCCCCAGCAGGCAGGGTGGCTGGGAAGGACACTCCCTTGTCCTGCTGCTCTTCCACCTTCTGGAGAGGTGGAGAGGGAGGAAAAACAATAACACTGAACATGCAAGAGCTGGCAAAGTTCCTGAGGGCTTGGAAATAAGGCAAAAAAGCTGAGTTTGGAGATTGCTGTGGTTTTCCCTCTCTTTCAGTCACCTCACTGCCATGCAAAGCCCATGGCCAGGTCTGTGCCCTTACCCTGCCCTACAGAAGGCTCCCTGAAGCCCATGCCAGAGCCAGATGTGTCTCCTCCCAGGCCTGTGATGTCCCCAGGCCCAGGCAGCCAAGGTGACATCTGGGCCTCAGGGCCCAATTCCAAAGCAGGCATGTGACTGGAGGAAGCTGCAAGTCACTCCACTGGCACAGAGACACCAGAGGGATCCTCAGGTGCTCATCTGCAGGCTCTAGGTGACCTCAGACAATCCTCCTCTGGCCTCAGCCCTTCACAGATGTAGAGAGAGTCTCCTCCCACTCAGATCAAACCATCTAGGCTCTCAGAATACTCAGTGACCATGGAGCCACTGCAGGAGCAGCAGCACCTTCACCTTCTTGTGTGGCAAACAGAGACTGACAGTGAGGGAGAGGGAGAATGGCCCCAACCTGGGAAGAGTCATGAGCCCAGGGAAAGAACAGGGGGAGGGGTTGGTTAGCCCAGGGACAGGACAAGAGGGAACAGGCACAGACTGGGACAGAGGATGTTCCAGCTCAACAGCAGGAGAACTTCTGGCCTTGGAGGGTGGTGGAGCCCTGGCCCAGGCTGCCCAGAGAGGTGCTGGAGTCTGGAGACATTCCAACCCCACCCTGGGCACCATCCTGTGCCACCTGCTGTAGGTGACCCTGCTGGATGATCTCCAGAGGTCCCTTCCAACCCCTAACCCTCTGGGATTCTCTTCCATGGAAGAGAAGAAAGGTCTGAAAGATGGAAAAAACACTAAAAGACAGAAATACTAATAAGGTTGCAGAAACAGAAGGAGATGATGGCCACTGCCTCTTGTTGAAGCAAACCCTGAGGGAAGGCAAAGCCAGGAGGCAATCAGCAGCTTATGATGTTCACATAAGGGGATGTTCACAGAGGAGCCTGCCTGAATTCTGTGTGCACAGGGAAAGAAGGCTCCTCCTGCACCTGCTTTTGGGGTTTGGGGTTCTCCTTCACTGAAAGCTTTCACATTTCCACCACAAAGATCATGGGCAAGTGTTGCTTCTGCCACGTGCTTCAGGCCAGGAACTGGATGGTGATGACAGTCACAGAGGGTTAGGGGTTGGGATGACCTCTGGAGATCATCTAGCAGGGTCACCTGGAGCAGGCTGCACAGGATGGTGTCCAGTGGGGGGTTGGAATGTCTCCAGAGATGGAGACTCCAGCACCTCTCTGTCAGAGCAGGTCAATCAGGACAAAAACCCTCTCTGGTATTTACACCAAGAGAAGAAGGAGATAAATGAGCTCCCAAAGCTGCTAGGTGGGAGCAAAGAGACCCACCAGTGCCACTCTGCAAAGTGCAAGTGAGCAGAGAAAGAGAGAAGCAGCTTGGACAGGGCCTGGCTCTGAAGCCAGGACTTGTGACTCCTCCATGGCATGGCTGTGTTTCTAGGTCAGAGTGTTTCTCCTCTCAGTATCAGTTAAGAGGCCAGAGGGAAGTTCAGCTCCTCAGCTGAAATGCAGTTTCAGTTTCCTTAGCTAAAGCAAGATCACTGTGTCCTCAGGCAGGGAAGAGCAGGCAGCTGATCTGTTCCTCTGCATGCTGCATGGGGAGCTCTGGAAGGGAAGAGTTATGATGCAAAGGCTGGAGAGGGAGGGAGAAAAACCCAGCTTGGAAAAGTTCCCATGATCCAAGCAGATTCCCAGCTCCTGATGACTCAGAGAAGAGACTTTTCCATGGCCTCAAAACCCCAGCTCTTTGTGGGAAGCCAGTGGCTGTGTGAAGCTGCACACACCTGAGCTATCACCATCCTCAAGTGGAGGCAGAAGAAAGAGAGCCAGGAAAATGTTCACCAAGTGGGGATGGGAAGAGCAAGGCTCTTCTTCCAGGAGATGATGTGTGAGGCTGGCAGAGCTGTGTGAGTTTGGCTCCTGCCTCCAGAAGCTTCCCCTCCATCTGCAGCTCCTCTCTCAGCGTGGTGGGGACTCCTCTGCAGAGCCCGTGTGCAGACCTGTGCAGATGCCTTCAGAGCTGGGAATGGAGCTTGTTTTTTCCTCCAGAAATGGCACATTTATGAATAGCACCTTGCTGGGAGGCAAATCTGGAGGCTGAGAACATGGGAAGGCTAAAGAGCTTTCCCTCTGCCTCCTACAAGCGATGGAGACAAGCAAGAAGCCTCTGCCCAGTGCTCCAGGACATGGCCATGCCCAGTGCTCTCCTGTTGCAGCCAAGAGAAGCATGGCCCAAATCTCCACACCCCCTGAACACAAAGAGGGCACAAAACTCCCCTGCCCTGGGCTTGCTGTGCCATTTCCTAACAGCTGCTGTGGTTGGGTGCCAGAGGCCAGACACAAGCAGAGAGATCCTGGCAGCTGCTCTTCAACTCCACATGTCTTCTTCCCAGCCTGCCCACAGCCACACCAGGCAGCACTGGATTTCTCTCATCAAGAGAGAATATGTGTTTAAAAGAGGAGAAAATACTCCTATGGGATCAGGGAAGCAACCTTCTCACCAGCAGCAGCTGCCAGGAGAGCTCCTCAAGCACAAGATCCCTCTGAACAGCAGTCTGCCCAGTGCTCAGCACACACACACACATCATTCTATCTGGAAGCCTTCTCCTCAGGTGGTACCTGCAACTCCTGGCACCACTGACACCACAATAAAGATCAGATTCCTTAGTGGAAGTGGAGGAAAGGATGATCAGTTACAGCCAACCTGAGCAGCAATGGCACTTGGCTTCATGTGGCTGGGATGAATGGAATGGGATGGGAAGGATCTCACTGCCCTGCCAGCCACAGCTGGAAGGGACCTTCCAGATCAGCTAGTTCCAACCCCCCTGCCTGCCAGGGATGCCACCAACTAGAGCAGGGTGCCCACAGCCTCAGCCAGCCTGGCCTTGACCACTGCCAGGGATGGAGCTTCCACAGCCTCTCTGGGCAACCTGTGCCAGTGTCTCCCCACCCTGACAGTGAAGAACTTCCTCCTGATATCCAATCTCAATCTCCCCTCCTCTAGCTTGCATCCATTCCCCCTAGTCCTGTCACTGTCTGCTCTCCTAAAAAGTCCCTCCCCAGCTTTCCTGTAGCCCCCTTCAGACCCTGGAAGGCCACAGGAAGGACTCCTGGGAGCCTTCTCCTCTCCAGACTGAACAACCCCAACTCTCTCAGCCTGTCCTCATAGCAGAGGTGCTCCAGTCCTCTGATCACTCTCCTGCCCCTTCTCTGGACTCCCTCCAGCACCTCCATACCCCTCTTGGATACTCAATACTCTAGGTGGGGTCTCCCACTCAGCCCCAGGATCACTTCTGAGTCTGGCAAGAGAGCTCTGCCCCAGCACAAAGCCACAGCCCATTTGCTGCCCAGGACACCTTCCTGATTCCATCCCAGCCCAGTCCTGAATGGGTAACATCACAGCTGCTGCCACAGGCATGGCCACAGCTCCAGCTGCTCAGGGAGCACAGCTAAGCCTGGCTTCCAGAAGGTAACTCTCCCTCAGCTTCTTCCAGTCACACTGCTATCACAGAAAGCAATGGCATTAAACAGTAGAAAAGAAACTCACTTGAAGTCCTCCAACAAACCAGTGCTGATGCATTCCAGCAGCAGATCCCTCCCTCCATTCCCAGCAGTGGTTGTTTGCTTACTCACTGCTTCCCTCATGGCACCATTGCATCTCCTAACACACCTCAGCACCCAAAAATGCCTCCTACTAGATCACCTCCTTCCACAGACAACTGTCTGCAACAGACCAATTCTGAAGATGAAAGCAAGGCAAAGTTATCTCACTCCTCTCTTTTGTTTTACTGCTCCAGAAATGCTCCAATCCAGCCTGAATTCCACCCAAGTGCTGAGCTTCCCACTTCAACCCATTCCCATCACCCCTCAGGGAGACTCTTCTGATTGCCCTGCTGCTTCCAACTGGCAACTGAGCACAACCTGCAGCTAGTTGGAGTTTCCAGACTTTGTTCTCCCAACTCCATCCAAGCAGGAGCTTCCCAGACTGATCACAGGGTTAAACCTCAAAGTAAACTAGAGAAGAGAACTAACCAAACTCCATCCAAGCAGGTGCTTCCCAGATTGATCAGAGAGTTAATCACAGAACAGCCAGAGTTGGAAGGGATCCATTAGGATCATCTAGTCACACCTCAGAGTAAACTAGAGAACCAACCACACTCCATTCAAGCAGGAGCTGCCCAGATTGATCAGAGTTAAACCTCAAAGTAAACCAGAGAACCAAACCAACCCCAAAGCCCCACCCAAAGACTCTCTTCTTTTGTCTTCTACTCAACCCAACCCCAAAGCCCCATCCAAAGACTCTCTTTTGTCTTCTACTCAAACCAACCCCAAAGCCCCACCCAAAGCCTCTCTTCTTTTGCCTCCTACTCAAACCAACCAATCAAGCCCCATCCAAAGACTGTCTTCTTTTGTCTTCTACTCAAACCAACCCCAGAGCCCCATCCAAAGACTCTCTTCTTTTGTCTTCTACTCAAACCAACCCCAAAGCCCCACCCAAAGACTCTCTTCTTTTGCCTTCTACTCAAACCAAGCCCAGAGCCCCATCCAAAGACTCTCTTCTTCTGTCTTCTCAAACCAACCAATCAAGCCCCACACAAAGACTCTCTTCTTTTGCCTCCTACTCAAACCAACCCCAAAGCCCCACCCCAAGACCCTCTTCTTTTGCCTCCTACTNTAAACCTCAAAGTAAACCAGAGAACCAAACCAACCCCAAAGCCCCACCCAAAGACTCTCTTCTTTTGTCTTCTACTCAACCCAACCCCAAAGCCCCATCCAAAGACCCTCTTCTTTTGCCTCCTACTCAACCCAACCCCAAAGCCCCACCCCAAGACCCTCTTCTTTTGCCTCCTACTGAACCCAACCCCAAAGCCCCATCGAAAGACCCTCTTTTGTCTTCTACTCAAACCAACCCCAGAGCCCCACCCAAAGACTCTTCTTTTGCCTCCTACTCAAACCAACCAGTCAAGCCCCATCCAAAGACTCTCTTCTTTTGTCTTCTACTCAAACCAACCAATCAAGCCCCACCCAAAACCTCTCTTCTTTGGCCTCCTATGCAACCCAACCCCCAAACCTGCCGTTAGGAAACGAGCACCAACAATAAACCCGAGGAGGTTTAGTGCCTTCTTTCTTGCAGAACTCACTTTCTGGGTCATATAATAAGGGTCAAAGTCCTCCAGGGGTACAGCAACCAAGCCTTTTGGGATGTCCCCATAGATGAAAGGCAAGTTCTTCCCTGCCTCGAGGTCACTGTTGGGTTTGGGTTTGCTGTCCTCATCGTCGTCGCGGTGGCTGCTGTCCTGCTTCGGCCGCTGCTTCTTCTTCAGCTCGGCGATGTGTTTCTCGATGTTGGCCAGAGACTCTGGGGTGAAAGGTTTGAAACTGTCAGGGCCTGGTGGTGCAAGCAGCCGTGCTGCCATCTTTTCATCCTGCAGCAGCTTCTTTCGTGGTGGTGCAGCCCCGACAGGTCAGCTCTGCAGGGAAGGAAAGGGGAGAAGGAGAAGGTTAAGGCGTCGCAAGAGCAGGAGAGGGAGCACGGGCTGAGGTCAAGGCAATTCTGGGCTGCTAGTGCCCTCAGCAAGGAAGGCAAAGCAGAGCTGGTGCTTTTCAGGGGGTGGAAGGGTTGGGGAAGAGCTCTGAGATCACTGAGTCCAAGCATCCACCCAGCACTCCCATCCCCACCGCTAAGCCATGGCCCCAGGCACCACATCTCCCTGTTCTCTGAACCCCTCCAGGGATGGTGACTCCACCACTGCCCTGAGCAGCCTGGGCCAGGGCCTGATAACCCTCACAGGGAAGAAATTCTTCCTAATATCCAACCTGAACCTCCCCTGGCACAACTTGAGGCTGTTTCCTCTTGTCCTAGCACGTGCTCCTTGGGAGAAGAGCCCAACCCCAAGCTGCAGGCAGATACACATGGGTGCTGAGCATGAGGTGACTCTACCCCATCCCTGCCTCACCCAGGGGGGGACAGCAGGGGCAGAACTGGCTGATAGAGCTGGAGCCTCAACAGCCATGCTGAGGGCTGCCCTGATTTGGGGTTCTCCTATCCCAAACTCTACAGAACAGAAACTGTTCTGGAAACCAACTTCATCCAAGTCAGCCTCACCCTGGCAGAAACAACTCTACCAGTCCCTGCTCTCCTGCAAACTGCTTATCAGACAAGATCCAAGTCCCCTCTACTGCCATGCCTTGCCTAGACTGGTTTGGGTGCCTGCACATTCCCCACCCTGCTCAGAAGGCATTTACAACATGGAGTAAGCTGGGCTGGGTCTAGGGGGGGGAGCACAGCAGCCAACACCCATGGAACACACTCAGCTCTTCAGAAACACACAGCTTCCTTCATGTCGTGATTGCAGGTAGGGAGAAGTTTGGTTCCTGGCTCCAGCATGCTCAGGGAGCACTCAGAAGGCTTCTTGAGGTAGGACCAAGACCTTGGGCCTTGGCTCAACTCTTCCTACCCCAGAGAGCCTGGAATGCTGTTTCCATCCCAGGTTTTATGTGGAGATGGCAGCTCTGCTACAGGAGCTCCAAGCTCCCTCTTTCATTTTCCATCTCTCTGGTGCTCAGGGTTTCTCCCCACTTCAGGCCCTACAAAATGCAACCATTTCCAAGGACTTTCATCAGGTCCAAGAGTAACTCCTGAAAGTCAAGAGTTCCACAGCATGTGGGTTGGACCCAGAGACTTCTCTGCCTCAGATGCACCAGGAATGAGCCCTTCTCTGTGGTGCAAGGAGAAGGGAGGTGGATGAGGAGAAGCACAGCTGAAGAAGACCTCCAACATGCAGAGGAGAGGATTTTCCACTGCCCTTACAAAGACACCTTGCTCTCTTCCCCCCAGCTCCTGCAAAAGAGGAGAGCTGTGAGGAAGTTCCTCCCTCTGACTCCAGCCACCTCCAAACCCTCTGCAGCTGCTGCACCTTTGGCCAAGCTCTCCCTCAAGCAGCAGCAAGCAGCAGCTATTGCATTTCTGAGCTCCTGATCCCTCCTCGAGCTTTTCACACTCCAGGAGGAGGCCAAGAGAGAGGAGAGGAATTACAGCAAGCCTGCACTGATGCAACAGCACTGCAGTACTGCAGGCTGGAATAGAACCCAGCCCTGACAGGGCTTGGCACTTCAGGGAGCAGCCCAAGCACCACACTGGCCACGAATTCAGGAGGGAAAGGCAAAATAACTAACACTAGAGGGCACAGAGGGAACCCAAAACCTCTGGGGGATAAGGCCCCTCAGGAAAGGAGAAAAGGTCAGGTAAGAGCAGGTCTGTAAAGCTCACACACACAGCATCCAAATAGAGAGGGAAGATGTGGAAGCTCTGCAAGAGGAAGGAGTGAAGGGTTAAAAGGCCACTCTCTGAGCAGGAGGTTAGCCACCAGGGGTCTGTGCAGCCCTGGGCTTTCCTGGATCCACGTGGGAAGAGCTCACAGGAGCCAGAGGTGTCACCAAGACAGAGGCACACTCCCATGGACACCTCTGCCCAGCAGTGGGCATGCTCCAAAGCCAAGCTCCTGTGGGTTGCAGTGGACTTCAGGAATCAAGCCAGCACAGGAATAAGAGAGTCAAGAGATCCCAGCCTCCCACACAGCACCTGAGGCACCTCCTCAAGGCAGAACAACACATCCTTCCAAGGGGTTCCAGGTTAAGCCTTGCAACTGCTCCCCCTCTGCTGCCCATGCACATCCAAAGCCTGAGAGCTTCACCTGCTGCTTCCACAGCTCAGGCTCTACCTGGAGAGCCCAAAGAGATCTCCCCCCTTAGGTAACACCAAGCACAGCCTGGGCTGGGATTCTTAGCCCATAAATGGAGCTGGGATTCTTATCATCTAACCCTGAGCAGGTATTTCTAGGGTAATGATAACAAAGACTCCAACAAGATGGCAAGAGAGGGAGAGAGAAGCCAATGTCTTGGGCACATCAGCCCCAGAAACATCCCAGAAGAGTCTGCTGAGATGGAGGAAAAAGGAATTTATCCTCTTCTTGCAGCATTTGCATGCATTTAATTACCAAATTCCCCACCTACTGTGCCACTCCAGAGCAGCATTGGGGATCTGGTCTAATTGAATGGCACAGATAAATAGGTGAGGTCTGGATTTAGAAACCAAAGTAGCTCAGGGACACAGCAGAAGGAAAGAAAAGGGGAGGGGGGAATGAAGGCAGAAAGGAATGTCTGATTTATCTGCACAATGACACAACTGCAGGCAACAACTCAGCTGCTAAGTGGCCACTGGAACCAAAACCAAGCCAAAGAAAGTCAGCCCAACACCTGAACACCTCCAGTTCCACTCCTCCCCACCCCACCCCCAAATCTGGCAGACAACTGCACATCCCTGTGGCTCTGCAGAGATCCTCCAGCCATAAGCCAGGGAGGCACTGGGGTGCTCCACTGCTCAGCCAGGTTCCAGGTGTGCCTCATGCTCCTTGGGCTCCCTGCTGTGTGAGCACAGGGTGCAGAGGTTCTGCTGCTCAGCTGACTGCAAGCACTTGCCTCTTTCAGCAGCTGGTTCCCTACCCTGGAGGATGTTCACCTGCTGTCAACATGATGCTTCCAGCCTCACAAGGCTCCTGCTCTAAGCTTTTGAGACCTTTCAAGCTCTCCTTCAAAGATCTTGACTGAAATTAGTCCTCAGCCACATGTTGACTGAACAAACACTAAAGTATCTTCACCCTGAAGACCTCAGGATTTAGGCAGAGAAGTTTCTCTGCCAAGAGAGGGAAAGAGAAAGGGACAAGAATTGACCCAAGGTCACCTGGAAATCAGTGGGAGAACTGGCCACTGCCCACTGACCACAGGCACTGGGACTCTGCCAGGCTCCAGTTCTGCTAATCATAAGCTACAGACAACATCCTCCTCCTCCAACAGTGTTTTCAGCCATCAGCAGCCTCTCCACATCCCCAGCACACACCTGAGAGCCAGACAGCTTCCTTGTCTCATAAATACATGTCACAGAGTCACAGGTTAAGGTTAGAAGGTGCCACCAGAGGTCACCTAGGCCAACCTCTGCTCCAGCAGGGTCACCTAGAGCACAGCACTCAGGGTTGTGTCCAGCTGGTTTTGAGTCTCTCCCCAGGAGGAGACTCCACAGCCTCTCTGCAAAGCCTGGGCCAGGGCTCTGCACCCTCACAACAAAGAAGTTCCTCCTCCTGCTCAGCTGGAACCTCCTGGCTTCCAGTTGGTGCCCAGTGCCCCTTGGCCTGGCCCTGGGCACCCCTGAGCAGAGTCTGGCCCCATCCTCTTGCCCCCCTCCCTTCAGACACTTCTCTACATGGATAAGGTTCCTCTGCTCTGTTAGAGCTGTGTGCCCATCCTCATCTCCACCAATACAGACACCTCCAGAGATGAGCTGGGGCTGTTCTGCAGGACAAGCTGCTTCAGGATAAAACACTTGTCCATTTTCTTCTCCACCTGAGCATGGTCTAGCTGGGACAGACAGAAATTGGGAAGAGAACATGCTAGAGTTTATTGGGGCACTTTCCAGAGGTGGTTCCTCAACTCATTGAAACCTGGGACAAAGCCCATGCAGGGCACAAAGCCCATGCACAGGCAGAGCTGGAGAAGAGGTGACATGTTTTACCCAGCTCTGGATAACCTTGTGCTGCTGGGGACCAGCAGAGCTGCTCCCAGGGACCTCAGGAGAAGCAGGAACCTGGAGCTGGGTGCACAGAACTCCCTGGGCCCACACTGACATATCTGCACACACAGGCTTCAAAGCCCAAAGGTTCCAGAGCAGGAAGAAGGCAGCACTGAGGTGCCCAGCAGTGTTCCCAGCAGTCCATTTACTGGCACATTATGAAATACTCTCATAAATTATTCAAGTTGATTGTCCAAATAAATTAAAAACCACTTTTGAGGCCAGATCTTTGCTTTCATACATTTCTTCACTTATTAATTTGCCAGATACAGTCAGCCATCCACAGGAAGGCTCTCAGCTCCTTCAGGAGAGCCACACACAGACACCCATGGCTTTTGATCTGACCATGCCCAGCTGGGGCACAAAGGAGAAGTTCTCTGGGCACTGGTCTCTAAGCAGAGCTCAAGAGCAGAGTCTGGATGGGGCAAGAACAGCTTCAAGAACCACAGAGAACCACCTCCACCTCAGGAAAGCTGAAGCTGAACCACTTCCACTTCAGGAGGGTGTTTAGTCACTTCATGAGGTGGTTTAGTCACTTCATGAGGTGGTTTAGTCACTTCAGGAGGTGGTTTAGTCACTTCAGGAGAGGGTTCAGTCCCTTCAGGAGGGGGTTCAGTCCCTTCAGGAGGGGGTTCAGTCCCTTCAGGAGGGGGTGTTGGGTTGATGGTTGGACTGGATGATCCCAGAGCTCTTTTCCAACCCTAATGACTCTCTTGATTCTACTCTCTGATGCCAAGAGAGCAGTTCTGTGCTTGGAGCAGCAGTGGCAACACACACCTCTGAAGGTAACCAAAATGTAGGGAGGAGAGAGAAGCACAAAACCAACAGCAAAATACTACAAAAACCATTTAATATTTCAAGATGCCTCCCTAAAAGCCTGAGAACCCAAAGATCTAGTACCTGGAGGCCTCTGCCATCCCTCCCAGTAGCAGGGATGCCACCCACTAGCCCAGGTTGCCCAGGACACATCCAACCTGGCCTTGAAGCCTGCCAGGGATGGGCCAAATATGGACAAACACAAAAGGAAGGAGAAGAAATAACTTCCTTCCAGTCCTCTGCTCTTACACAACCCAGATCCTCTCAGGACTTCTGCAATGTTCTGCAGCACAACCCATGCAGGCCTGGAGCTTCCCTCCAGCTGCCTGAGCTCTGTTGTCTTGTCACCCCATGCATCTCCCACCTGAGCAGACAAAAGCCACCCAATTCCATCTCCAAATGGCCTAAGGATCAGGTGCCCAGCTCTGCACCCCCAGAACTATAACACCCAGCTCCTTTGGATAAGAGCTGGCCCCTCTGAAGAGCTCTGATTTTTCCTGAGACTGAGAAAACACCTCTCAGATCTCCAGAGAACTGCTGGGAATCCAACAGGCCTGCAAATAAAGACCAGTTCTTAGGATTCTTGCCTCCAGGATAACAATATTCTGCTCTAGCATTGGTTACAGAAGCAATTTAGTTTGTGCCTGGGCATGCCCTTAGCTGGGAAAAGAAAATGAGGTGAGATGAAGCACTGGGAACAGCTACATAAGCTCCTGGGGAGGAGCTTCAGCTTCTCTGGCTTCTCAAGCCTCCCTCCTCAGAACTCCATCCCAGAGACATCAGTTCAAGGGCCAGAGAGAGACAGATATTGCTGAAGAGCTTCTGATCCCAAGGAAGGAGCATGTCCTGCCTCAGGAGCAAAGCCCAAAGATACCTAAAGAAAACACAGACCTAAGCAAACATCATCTCTGGGAGATGAACTCCTGGAGAGCAGCCCTGCAGAGGAGGACTTGGGGGACATGGTGGATCAAGAGGTGGAGAGGAGCCAGCAATGGGCACTTGCTGCCCAGAAAGCCAACCATACCCTGGGCTGCACCAGGACAGGCAGCACCAGCAGGTCAAGGGAGGGGATTCTGCTCCGCCCTCCTGAGACTCCTCCAGCACAAGACAGATGTGGACCTTGGTCCAGAGGAGGCCACAAAGATGATCAAGGGGCTGGAGCACCTCCCCTGTGAGGACAGACTGAGGGAGTTGGGGTTGTTCAGCCTGGAGGAGTGAAGGCTCCAGGGAGACCTTCCTGTGGCCTTTCAACACCTAAAGGGGGCTTGTGAAAAAGAGGGAGAGAGACTTCACCTGGGTAGAAAGCAACAGGACAAGGGGGAATGGCTTCAAACTGAAGGAAAGGAGATTCAGACTAGATCTTAGGAAGAAATTCTTTCCCCAGAGGGTGCTGAGGCACTGGCACAGGCTGCCCAGTGAGGTTGTGGCTGCCCCATCCCTGGCAGGGTTCAAGGCCAAGCTGGATGTGGCCCTGGGCAACCTGGGCTGGTGGTTGGCATCCCTGCCCATGGCAGGGGGGTTGGAACCAGCTGATCTTGAAGGTCCCTTCCAACCTGGGCCAGTCTAGGGTTCTATGAACACACCTAAATAAAACAGATACCAAACACCCCTAAATAAACAAACCCCAACAACTAACACCAGAGACAGCAAGAGAGACAGAAAGGAGATTTGTGCTTTCAGGGACTTTCAGTCTTTTCTGCTTCCCCAGCAATGAAGCTTCAGTTCACTGCTGTAACTTCAGGAGCATTACCTGTAAAGTTCCCAATGTGTTTTGTGCCACTCAACAAGGAGAAATGTTTCTGGGGGTTGGGGTTTTTTGGGTTTGGGGGTTTTTTGGGGGGTGTTGGGTTGATTTTGTTTTGGAGAGGAGGAAATCCTCCTGGAATTCACTGCTGAGAATATTTATTTCCCCATACAAACTCCTCCTGCCTCTCTGCTGGCACAGGAGCAGAAGCAGGAACAAGGAAGGGGACTTCTAGGTCTTAGAAGTGGCTGTTTTCAGGCCAGAGCAATCTCACAGTTGCCACTGCAGCCCAGTCCCTGCTGGCTCTTCTTTCTCCTTCCCATCTCCTGCCTGCTGGTGTGCTCCAGAAGGCAGAAAGAGTCACAGAGTCCTAGAATCATTGACACTGGAGAAGATCTCCAAGATCATCCAGTCCAACCAGCAACCTAACACTGCCAAGACATCACTCAGCACTAACCCACAGCCCCCAGCACCACATCTCCATGGTTTCTGAACTCTTCCAGGCATGGTGACTCCACCACTGCCTGGGCCAATGCCTAACAACTCTTCCAGGGATGACATTTTTCCTCATGTCCAACCTAAACCTCTCCTGGTGCAACTTGAGGCCATTTCCTCTTGTCACCAGTCACTAGCTAGTCACTAGGTGATTATCACCAGTCACCTGGGAGAAGAGACCAACCCCCACCTGGCTCCAACCTCCTTGCAGGGAGCTGGAGAGAATAAGATGATCTCCTCTCAGCCTCTTCTTCTTGAGGACAAAACAGGGGAGAGAAGGCAGAAGTTACACTAACTTTGGAAGAGCATTTAAAGGCAGAAGCTTCCCAAGACAGATAGGAGCTGCCCAAAATAGACAGGAGAAGCCAACCTGGAATCTGAGCTAAGGTCCAGGAGGATTTTGAAGACCCTCCTGCAGCAGTGAGCCACCTCCTCATTCCTTGTGTCCTCCAGCTTGGTGACCCTAGCCCTAACCCTGCTGAGGAGTGGAATAGCAGCAGGTAAGCGTGAGCATGGAGTCATTTCTGAGCCTCTCAGATCCAAGCCAACAGCCCAGTGCTGACAAACCCTCTCCCACCACTACCAAAAGCCATCACACACCATCTCCTCTCTGTGGCTTCTCCAATCCTTTTCCCCCACACTCATTCTCAAGCCCAGCCCTTTTGCTTTGCTGTTTCCCAGCACCTTCTTCAAGCCCAAAAGCATTTCTTTGAGCACAAGGAGGAATTATTGACTCCAGTGTATCTGGGGCTGGCAGAGGCAATCGATAGTGAATGGAAACCATGTGACTGTGAACAGGGCCTGGCTCAGCCTCACTCACAGCTCCAGGGCCATCTCCTCCCAGCTCAGGAGATGACAGTGAGCAGCAGTTGGTGTACAGAGCCCTGTCAGCTCGTTGTAATGACATGAAAATGAACAAGCATGCTCAAGGAGCCAGGCAAACCCCCAGAGGAAGGCAGACAGGAGAACAAAAAGGAGGAAGATAACCATGAGTTGGGTTTCCAGCTCATTTTCACTCAGCACTGACTCTTGTTTCTGTTTTATTGCACCTCATTTCACTGAGAATCACAGTACATCTGTGCTCAACTTCAGGCCACATCCAATCACTCTCCTGCTCATGAGAAACCAGCTCTCCACCTCTGCTCACAACCCACCAACACCATTCCACCTTCCAGAGGAGCCATACCTGGCAGCTTATGCAACTGCTCCAATGGTCTGTAACAGCTCCAGGTCCTTCCACACAGGCTAAGGGACACTGCTTAGGTGTTGAAACAGGTTCAAAAGGACCAGGCAACCCTTCAGCCTTGGTGTTAATCATTTTGTTTAACACCCCCATTGGGGCTACCTCCTGCTTATCACCTCTGGAGTTACTCCTGCTTATCACCATTGGGGTTACCTCCTGCTTATCACCACTGGAGCTACCTCCTGCACACCCCCACTGGGGTTACCTCCTGCTTATCACCTCTAGAGTTACCTCCTGCTTATCACCACTGGAGTTACCTCCTGCACACCCCCACTGCAGATACTTCTTGCTTATCACCATTGGGATTAGCTCCTGCTTATCACCTCTGAAGTCACTCCTGCTTATCACCATTGGGGTTACCTCCTGCACATCCCCACTGGGGTTACCTCCTGCTTATCACCTCTAGAGTTACCTCCCCAAAGCCAAGACCAGACCTTTCTAAACACACAGCAGAGAGAAAACACAACTGGTCCGGCTCCAAGAGGCTGTGCACAGTAAACCTGCACAAGGAACAGCATCACCGAGTGTGGACACCAGCCCTGAGCCCTCGCTTCTCCATCCGAGATGCATTAACTCCTCTCCTGCCGCTCTGCAGCACCCGCAACTAGTTACAGACTGCAAAGAGCCTCAGGAGCTGCACAGAGCAGCACCGCGGCCGGGACAGAGCCGACGGCTGATGACGAGCCCCGAGACGGACCCTGGGTCCGGGAGGGCAAGGACCGGCCCCGGGAGCGTCCCACCGACAGCGTCGCCGGGAAGGCACGGACGGTTTCCGGGAGCACTGGCCGAGACCGTCGCCGGGAAGGCTGGGACCGGCTCCGGGAGCGCTGGCCGGGAGCGGGACAGTCGCCGGGAAGGCTGGGACCGGCTCCGGGAGCGCTGGCCGGGAGCGGGACCGGCTCTCGGGAAAGCTGGGACCGGCTCCGGGAGCGCTGACCAGGACCGGGACCGGCTCTCGGGAAGGCTGGGACCGGCTCCGGGAGCGCTGGGACCGGCTCCGGGAGCGCTGGCCGGGAGCGGGACAGTCGCCGGGAAGGCTGGGACCGGCTCCGGGAGCGCTGGCCGGGACCGGGACCGGCTCTCGGGAGCGCTGGGACCGGCTCCGGGAGCGCTGGGACCGGCTCCGGGAGCGCTGGGACCGGCTCCGGGAGCGCTGGCCGCGACCGGAACCGGCTCTCGGGAGCTGTCCGTTCAGCACCGCCGCGCCCAGAGCCTGCAGGGGCTCTGCCGGTACCTCAGGCATCGCCCACAGCCTTCTGACAGGAAAACAAGGAGCCCCAAATACTGCTCCCCAGGGAAGGAGAGACAGTCGGGATCATCTCCTGTTCATCATCATTATCGGGGTTATCTCCTGCTCACCCCCACTGGGGTTACCTCCCACTCCATCCCCCCGCAAAGGGGTTACCTCCTACTCATCACCACCAGAGTTAACTCCTGCTCACCACCACGAGGATTATCTCCTGCTTATCACCCCCACTGGGGTTACCTCCTGCTCCATCATCCTCATTGGGGTTACCTCGTGCTCCATCATCCCCACGGGGGTTACCCCCCCCCCCCGCTCCATCATCCCCACGGGGGTTACCCCCCTGCTCCATCATCCCCACGGGGGTTACCTCCTGCTCACCACCTGTCCTGCACCGTGGTCTCTTCTCAGAAGAGCATCCACCAAGAACACAGCAAACTAAGCACTCCTATGGAAGGATATTTCCAGGCCCCCTCCCTCCAGAACAGGACCTGCCAGCCATCACCCCTCAGGAAACCATGGATGCAATTCTTCCTTCCCTTTTTTTGCCTCCAAAGCTAACCAGCAGGAGTGGACAACTGGGCTCCTCATAATTAAACCTTCCCCCCCCTGTGAAATGAGGACATACAGGTCATGGGTTCCCGTTGGGGGTGGAATGCTGCAGTGGTAGCAGGAGCAGGTTCCATGTCTACAGCCAGCAGGAACACAACCAGCACCCCACACGCTGACCCAACCCATCCAGCTCCTCAAGGACCTCATGCTGATGCCCTGCAACACGGCACACATGGCAAAGCAGCAGTAGAGGAACCTACCACCATACCCAGGATCCCTCTCCACCACTGAGCTCGGGTTGCTTCCAGCAGCCCAGTTCCAGGCACAGGCTTTCTGCTCTCTCTCTCTCACACACACACTCCCCTTCCCGTCAGACTTTTAGACTTTACCTCGGATCATCTGCAGCTCTTCCAGCTTCCCCACCCCCACATCAGCTGGGCATAATGTGCACCAGAAAGGAGGGAGGGGGGAGGGGGAAGAAGGCACCCAGATTTTTAATAGAAAAAGCTCGTGAAGGTGCAATTCCCTCTCCCCAGGAAGGGGAAAAAAAAATAACATAAACCAAATCTGCCTTCACCATTCCCCCAAAATCTGCATGGTGGAAGGATGCAAGAGCACAAACCATCATCTCCACATCTGGGTCAAGCTGGAACCTCAAAGCTGCCTCATGTATCTCCCCCGCCCCCCCTCTCCCCCCAAAAAACAACCCCAAACCCGTCTGTGCTCCAAGTTCTCCCCCTCCCCTGGCAGTAGGATGCTCAGGATGCCGAACAGCAGGAGAACATGGGGGGAGGGGGGGTGGAGGGATGTACCAGCTCTGCAGCGAGGGCTGAGGGGGGAAGGGATACCGAGGAGAACTCCAATTATCTCTCCTCTCTCCCTCCCCACAATGCAGACAAAGAGCAGGGCCCTGAATTTTTAGGGGCCTTGGGAGAAGGGTTCCCCGGGTTGTGGGTGGGATGGAGGGATAGAGGGATGGAAGGATAGAGGGACAGATGGATGGATGGAGGGATGGATGGAGGGGGTGGCCCAAAGGCAGCTCCCGCTGCCCCAGCCCCAGGGTGGGTGTCAGAGGGACCTGGCCCCCGGCGGCGCGGGGGACTGCTGACCCCAAGGCCGCGGAGCAGGCTGGAGACCCTTCCTCCCTTCCTGGGGGGCTGTGGGGGAACCTGAGGCCGCAGCTGAGAGCTGGGCGAAGAGGGTGGATGGACCTTCCCCCACCTGGGGCAGGGGCTACCCAGGGAGCCCCGGGGTCGGTGTTTGGTGGGGAGAGATGCTAAGGGATCCCCGGTACCCCCTTCCCTGGACGGGCACCCACCGGGGCGAGCTCTTCCTCCTGAGAGAGCCGGAGAGGTGAAGGGGCTGCCGGGCTGGGGGTTTGGGGGCTGGGGGCTCTTCTCCTTTTCCCCCTCCCCAAGAGCCACCTCCAGAGCTGCACCAGAGATCTTCTCCCTTACGGAGCTGCTGGAAAATCTCCCTGCGGCAAAGGCCTCGCTGGGCTGAGGGGAATGGGGATGAGGGGAACGGAGCGG
>VWZX01004959.1:23260-137934 GCA_013399015.1 Galbula dea
CTGCTGGACTGCGGCGCTGGAGGAGCTGCAGGAGGAACTGCGGTTGTCGCCATCTTGGTGTGCGCTGCCTCCTTGCGCCGCTCCCCACACAGCCCACACCCCGCCGAGGGCCCGGCCCCGGCCCCCAGCCCCCGCCTCCCCGGCAGCTTGCCTGCCGGGATCGGGCCAGGCAGAAGTGGATAAAAGTTCTTGTCGTGGATCGGGAGGCTGTTGGATAAAGGAGGGAAGAAGCTAAGGGAAGCAACCTGGGAGAGCGGAGCTGGTCCCGAGGAGGAGTCGCTGCCCTGAGCAGTACCTGAGGGGAGAGGCGGGAGCGGAGAGGCCGGCGGCGCGCCGAGGGGCGCAGCGGCACCGGATCCGTTGGGGTGGGAAAGGGCTCTGAGAAGAGCAAGTTCAGCCGAGCGACTCGACACCACCATGGGTCACAGCCTGAGGGTGGGCAAAGCACTGGGGTGAGGGGAAGAGGGGAGAGGAGCACTACTGCGGTCACCTCCTGCACACCACCACTGGGGTCACCTCCTACTAAACCCCATTGGGGTTCCCTCCTGCTCATCACCGCCACTGGGGTCACCTCCTACTAAAACCCATTGGGTTACCCCCTGCTCTTCACCACCACTGGGGTCACCTCCTACCAAACCCCACTGAGGTTACCTCCTGCACACCACCATTGGGGTCACCTCCTACTAAACCCCACTGAGTTACCTCCTTCTCATCACCACCACTGGGGTCACCTCCTGCTAAACTCCATTGGGGTTACCCCCTGCTCGTCACCACCATTGGGTTACCTCCTCCTCAAACCCATTGGGTTACCTCCTGCTAATGCCCATTTGGGTTACCTCCTGCTCAACCCCACTGGGGTTACCTCTTGCTCACCCCCACTGAGGTTACCTCCTCCTCAGCCCCATTGGGGTTACCTCCTCCCCACCACTCCTGGGGTTACTGGAGTAACTGGGTGCTGGAGTGTGGCCAGAGAAGGAGAAGGAAGGTGGGGAAGGGTCTGGAGCACAGGGGTTGTGAGGAGCAGCTGAGGGAACCGGGGTGGGTTAACCTGGAGAAGAGGAGGCTCAGGGGAGACCTTCTGGCTCTCTGCAGCTCCCTGAGAGGAGGCTGGAGCCAGGGAGGACTTGGGCTCCTCTCCCAAGGAACAAGGGGTAGGACAAGAGGAAATGGCCTCAAGTTGTGCTAGGGGAGGTTTAGGTTGGATACTAGGAAGAATTTCTTCCCTGACAGAGTTGTCAGGCACTGGCCCAGGCTGCCCAGGGCAGTGGTGGAGTCTCCATCCCTGGAGGAGCCCCAGAACCAGAGAGATGTGGCACTACACCACATGGTTTAGTAGGCATGGTTGTGTTGGGTCAATGCTCTTAGAAGCTTTTTCCTAACCTTGATGATTCTCTGAGTCTCAAACTTCTAAGAGCCATGCTCATCACAGACTGCATCACCAAGAGGAGGCCTGAGACTTCACCCCTGGGCAATCTGGACACAGTTAAGAGTTTGGAGGAGAAAGAAACCACAAGTGCCACAGTGACACTGAGGTCATCCCTCCAGTGATGCTCACTGCCCACTGGATCCAGGCACTCTACTTGCCTTCTTCTAATTGCACCCTGGGCTATTCCATTTCTTCTCACAGCTCCTGGCAGGCTTCTGAGGGATCTCTGGAGCTCCCCAAAGCACAGCAGCTATGGAAGAGGTGGAAGTCTGCTACAGAATATTGTCCTCAGCTACAACCCCATCATCCACCCAAAACTGGGAGGAGTAGCTGATAGCCCAGGTGGTTGTGCAGCCACCCAGAAGGATCTCAAGAGGCTGAAGGGATGGGCAGAGAGGAACCTTCTGGAAGTCAACAAAAGCAACTGTAGGGTCCTGCACCCAGGGGAAAACCCCAACCCATGGATCAGTACACACTGGGGGTTGACCTGCTGGAAGGGAGCTCTGCAGAGAAGGACCTGGCAGTCCTGGTGGACAACAAGTTGTCCATGAACCAGCAACATGCCCCTGTGGCCAAGAAGGCCAATGGTCTCCTGGGCTGCACTGGCAAGAGGATTGCCAGCAGGCTGAGGGAGGTGATCCTGCTCTTCTGCTCAGCCCTGCTGTGGCTCCTTCTGGAGTGCTGTGTTCATCTCTGGGCTCCTCAGGGCTAGAGAGACATGGAGCAAGTCCAACAGAGAGCCAGGAAGATGCTGAGGGGCTGGAGCATCTCCCTGCTGAGGGAGCTGAGCTTGGGTAGCCTGGAGAAGAGGAGGCTGAGAGGAACCTTATCCATGTGGAGAAGTGTCTGAAGGGAGGGGGGCAAGGGGATGGAGCCAGGCTCTGCTCAGTGGTGCTGAGCAACAGGACACAAGGCACTGGGCACACATTGGAAGACAGGAGGTTCCAGCTGAGCAGGAGGAGGAACTTCTTGGTGTGAGGGTGCAGAGCCCTGGCCCAGGCTGCCCAGAGAGGTTGTGGAGTCTCCTCCTGGGGAGAGATTCCAAACCAGCCTCACACAACCCTGAGTGCTGTGCTCTAGGTGACCCTGCTGGAGCAGGGAGGTTGGCCTAGGTGACCTCTGGTGGCACCTTCTAACCTTAACCTTTCTGTGACTCTGATCTACACAGATTCCTGTCTGTTTTTTCTCTGCTAATAGAAGTCATTAAGAGAGCACTAATGTACAGTGAATAAGAGAGCCCTAAGAATTGACCTGCTAACCCTCCTCAGCCCAGAGACACAACTCCTCCTCCTTTACACAGAATTTACCCCTGTACTGCCACACCTGGAGGTTCTGACTGCAGTTTTAGGATCAATTTTCCTTGCTGTGTAGCTCCTGCTCTCGACAAGGCTGTGCCTGTGCTGCCAACAGAACCACCTGGGACCCTGGATTGGGCTGCTCCTTTCAAGAAACAATGAAATAAACACACACAGATGAACTCCCCCCTTGCAGAAATGTCCCCTGCAGAGAGAGTTAAACCCTTGTCCTCTGAGCAGAGCTTCAGGAGCTGTGTGCTGAGCAGACAGGCCAGCAGGACACTGCCCTGGGCTGGAGAACTCATTTATCTTGCTTTCCAGGTGAGCCAGGGACAAAGTCTGCCCTCACTTCACATCTCTGACTTTCAGGGGACTACCCTGGTTGTGGCACAAGGGCAGACACAACCTCAACAGTGTGGACATCTCAAGCCACAGCTGATCCAAAAGCAGTTCCACACACAAGCTACAGCTCCTGAGAATCTTCAGTCCAAACTGGACCTTCCCTGGCTTGGCTTTCACCAAGGCTTTAAACTTCCAGCAGATGTGAAATCAGTGGAAATAAACCCACTGAATTCTAGGGGGAAAAGCCCAAATCCACTGATAATGAACTGCTGAGGAACAGGAAAGTGTCCAAAGATGAAAGTTAAGTCACACAAGGGAAGAAAAATCACCTTCTCTACAGAGCTGAGGGGAGCAGCAGCCTGAAGCCCCCAGGGCTGGCTGGAGGGAGCAGGCAGGGAGCTTCCAGGGCTTCCAAGTGGGGCAGCCCCAGAGCTGCTGGGAACAGGGGGCACAAGGGTCCCTCTGGGGCAGGACATGCACCAGAAATACTTCCAAGGACATTCTGGAGCCCCAAGGGTGTTAGTACAGTTTGGATAAGGTGTCTTAAAGCAAGGCACTTAAAGGAATAAATAGGTCAATGCCCTCAGAGGTTGAACAGTGCTAACTAAGTGAAATTCCTGATTGACCTAAGTGGTCCTGGCACAGCTTGGGAGACTTCCTGCTCCAGGGAAGAGACATCAAGCTCCACACTGTCAGAGCTGGAAGGGACCAGCTAGTTCCAACCCCCTGCCTGCCAGGGACACCTCCCACTAGAGCAGGTTGCCCACAGCCCCAGCCAGCCTGGCCTTAAAAGCATCCAGGGATGGATGAGGCTCTCTGGGCAACCTGTGCCAGTGTCTCCCCACCCTGACAGTGAAGAACTTCCTCCTAACATCCAATCTCAATCTCCCCTCCTCTAGTTTGCATCCATTCCCCCTAGTCCTGTCACTCCCTGACCTCCTAACCAGTCCCTCCCCAACCCCTGCCCAGAGTTACACTTCCCCAGATCCATCACCAGCTGTCAGAGCCATGGAGCTCATTTTCCTGATCCAGGCTGAACAGGAATCCTCAGAAAATGAGCACAGAACCATGAAGGTTGGAAAAGATCTCTGAGATCATCAAGTCCAACCATTGACCCAACACCACCATGCCACTAGACCATGTCATGAAGCACCACATCTACACAGCTTCTGAGCCCCTCCAGGGCTGGGGACTCCACCACTGCCCTGGGTAGCCTGGGCCAGTGCTTGACAACCCTCTTGGGGGAGAAACTGTTCCTCATGCCCAACCTAAACCTCCCCTGGTGCAACTTGAGGCCACCTCCTCTTGTCATAGATCACCTTAAAGAGCACCAAGTTCCAACCCCCTGCTGTGGGCAGGGACACTTGCCACTAGCCCAGGTTGCTCAAGGCCTCATCCCAGCTGGGTTTGAACACTGCCAGGGATGGAGCATCCACACCTTGTCCTATCCCTTGTTCCTTGGGAGCAGAGCCCAAGCCCCCCCTGGCTCCAGCCTCCTCTCAGGGAGCTGCAGAGAGCCAGAAGGTCTCCCCTGAGCCTCCTCTCCCCCAGCCTAACCAACCCCAGTTCCCTCAGCTGCTCCTCACAACCCTTGTGCTCCACTTGTGCCTTGTAAAGCAGACAAAGAGTACAGCTGCAGCTAACAGGTTTGCATGTCTGTAACCAGAACAGGAAAGGTAGGAAAAGCCACAAACCCTCTTCTTGGGTTAAAAGAGAAGAGAACTACCCAGAACTTAGGCAACAGAAGTGAGGTAATTCTCCAGTTCTCACTCTTGGAGAGGAACTCCCTGGCACTGTGCTGTCCCTTTAAAGAGCACACAGCTGCTCAGCTAAAAAAAAAAAGCCATCCCCAAATTGCTTTGCTAAGGATATTTTCCTTATCCTTACATTTGCCTTTTCCTTATTTCATCATTACAGCTCTGGCTTCTCCCTTCACCTGTGGTGTGGTGACCTCTGAACAGCCTGGGCAGTTGCTAGGCTCCGTGGACCTCCTCCACCAAGCAATGTGAGTCTGTTCCTCTGTGACAACACCCAGGTCACTGCAGCTAGGGCACAGAAACCACTCACAGCTAACCAAAGGGCAGGGGTTGGAATGACTCTGGAATGTAAACAGGTAGAGAGCCAAGGAGACTGCTACAGTGTGAGAGGCTTCTACACCATGGGTGCTGTGCTGCTGCTGTTGCTGCACATGTGTATAGTGTTCTTGAGCCAGCTCTAGCTCTAGCTCCAGCTCTAGCTCTAGCTCTAGCTCTAGCTCCAGCTCCTTGGAGTTATCTGGCTCCTGCTCCTGCTCCAGCTCTGGCTCCAGCTCCTGCTCCTGCTCTGGAGTTAACTGGTGAGTTACTGGGAGAGGCAGAGTGGTGCACACAGATCAGGAGCTGCTCAGATGCATGGAGCAGTCACAAGTCTGATAAAGCAAAATACCTGTGGGGTTTGGAAGGGTTGTTTCTCCCAAATAACAGGCTCAGGCAGGCTCCCTGCTTTCAGGTTCAATCCAGCTGTTTATGTGCAGGCAATAAATCCAAAACACCTTGCAGATGAACAAGGAAGTGCAGCCTTGCTGGGTCGGAGAGGTCAGACCCTTTGGGAGGGCTGGTTCTAGCTCTAGCTCCAGCTCTGGCTTCTTTCTGGCTCTGGCTCCAGCTCCAGCTCTAGGTGTGGCTCTGACTCTAGTTCCAGCTCTGGTTCTGGCTCTGGCTCCAGTTCTGACTCTAGCTCCTGTTCCAGCTCTGGCTCCATCTCTTGCTCTAGCTCCTGCTCCAGATATAGCTCCATCTCTGGCTCCTGCTCTGGCTCTGTTTCTAGCTCCTGCTCCTGGTCTGCCTTTGGTTCTAGCTCTGGCTCTGGGTCTAGCTCTGGGTCTGCCTCTGGATCTAGCTCCTGCTCCTGGTCTAGATAAGGCTCTGGTTCTAGCTCCAGCTGGTGGTCTAGCTCCAGCTCCTGGGTCTAGCTCCAGCTCCTGGGTCTAGCTCCAGCTCCTGGTCTAGCTCTGGTTCTAGCTCCAGCTCTGGTTCTAGCTCCAGCTCCTGGTCTAGCTCTGGCTCTGCCTCTGGTTCTAGCTCCAGCTCTGGTTCTAGCTCCAGCTCCTGGTCTAGCTCTGGCTCTGCCTCTGGTTCCAGCTCCAGCTCCAGCTCCCCAGTCCCTGCTCCATCGCCTCCAGCAGCACTGCACACCAGCAGCGCTGCCTCTTTAAGAGGCTGCTGGCTCCTGGCCGCGCAGGTAGGGAGACAGAATCACTGACACATCCGGTTCAGAGGCAGCCTGGCAGCAGCCCCGGCAGCGTCTGTGCCACCAGCCACCTCCAGGATGCTGCTCGTCCTCCTCCTCCAGCGCTGCATGCAGCTTCTCCTCCTGCCCGTTCACCTTCTGGCCTGCCTGGGCTTGTGGGACTCCTGCTATAAGAAAGTCTTCCCTCATATCATGGCGAAGGTGGCACCCATCTACAACCACAAGGTCTACAAGCAGAAACGAGAGCTCTTCAGCACCTTAAGCCACTTTGCAGGTCCTTCAGGCCAGCTGAGGCTGCTGGAGATCGGCACAGGCACCGGCACCAACTTCCAGTTCTACCCTGCAGGCTGCTGCCTAACCTGCACCGACCCCAACCCCAACTTCAAACACTTCCTCCTCAAGAACCTCCTGGAGAACCCACACCTTCAGCTTGAAAACTCGCTGGTGGCTTCTGGTGAGGACCTGCAGCAAATAGCAGAGGGCACCATGGATGTGGTGGTGTGCACCTTGGTGCTTTGCTCTGTCACCAGCATCAGGAGAGTCCTGAACGAGGTGCTGCGAGTGCTCAGGAAGGTAAGTTGAGGCAGCACCAGGGGGGACTGGGGAGGGTGAGCTGGGTGGGGAGAAGTCAAGCTGTGTCTACTGACCTACCCTGAGGCCAAAAAAGAGTTGAAAATCAACCATCATAGCCAGGTACTCACTCACATGTCGCTGTCTTACAGCACAAGGGCTGTGAGGAGCAGCTGAGGGAACTGGGCTTGGAGAAGAGGCTCAGGGGAGAGCTTCTGGCTCTCTGCAGCTCCCTGAGAGGAGGCTGGAGCCAGGGGGGGCTTGGGCTCTTCTGGCAAGGAACAAGGGGTAGGACAAGAGGAAATGGCCTCAAGTTATGCCAGGGGAGGTTTAGGTTGGATATTAGGAAGAATTTCTTCCCTGACAGACTTATCAGGCCCTGGCCCAGGCTGCTCAGGGCAGTGGTGGAGTCCCCATCCCTAGAAGTGTCCAAACCATGTGGAGATGTGGTGTTTGGGACCATTCCTTAGTGGTGAGCATGGGAGTGTTGGGTTAATGGTTGGACTTGATGATCTCAGAGGTCTCCCAACCATAATGTTCCTATGATTCTGGGATTCTTCTGTGCTGCAGTCAGCCCTAGGACTGCTGTGCTGCCATGCATGCAGAAAGTCACCTGCAGGCTGCTGCCCCTTGCCTGGGCCAGCAGGACACAGCCACCCAAGCTGGGCAGCCCAGCTCCTGTAAGCTTGCAGCTGGGCAACCTGAACAAAACTCCCTAAGGCCAAAGCTGGTCCAGAAAGAAAAACAAAAGAAGATAAAAACACCCCATAAACAAACCAAACCCAAGCAGAAAACCCCCCAGGAGGTGCTGGGGGCAAGGAGGAGGAGCAGAGCAGTACTGGATAAGCAGGATTCCTGCAGCACAATGAGGATGGGGAGGGAAGCAGGAAGGGATGTGCCTTGGAACACAGGTGGATTATTAACAACAATTTCAGTTCATAGCTGCCATGTGTGCAATGAGGAGATGACATTTGCTGGGCATTTTCCCTCTGTAAAACCNAACCCTGCTGAGGTCCCTCCTGGAGTGGTGTGTTCAACTCTGGGCTCCTCAGGGCTAGAGAGACATGGAGCAAGTCCAACAGAGAGCCAGGAAGATGCTGAGGGGCTGGAGCATCTCCCTGCTGAGGGAGCTGAGCTTGGGTAGCCTGGAGAAGAGGAGGCTGAGAGGAACCTTATCCATGTGGAGAAGTGTCTGAAGGGAGGGGGGCAAGGGGATGGAGCCAGGCTCTGCTCAGTGGTGCTGAGCAACAGGACACAAGGCACTGGGCACAAAGTGGAACCCAGGAGCTTCCACCTTAAGAGGAGGAGAAAATTCTTTGTTGTGAGGATGCAGAGCCCTGGCCCAGGCTGCCCAGAGAGGCTGCANGCATCATTGTCACCTCAGGTGACACATCTCCATCCTGCTCCTCCTGTAGTTCTGTCTCCAACTACCTCAGAAGAAGGGAAGAGTTTCATCTGGACACAGATCCCACCGACAGGGGGGAGCTAAGGCTCTGAAACTGGTCAAGAGTCTCCAGGTGGAAATGAGGATCCAGCCCTGCATGTGCCTAAAAGCACCAGGGAATCCTTGAGGCAACCCTGTGCCTTCTTCCAAACCAAGAGCAGGGAAGGGAGAGCAGGGGGGGAAGAGGAGAGAGCAGGGGGGGAAGAGGAGAGAGCAGGGGGGGGAAGAGGAGAGAGCAGGGGGGGGAGGGAAGGGAGAGCAAGGGGAAAGGGAAGAGGAGAGAGCAGGAGGGAAGGGAAGAGGAGGGGAGAGAGCATTGCCAGCAGGTTGAGGGAGGTTCTCCTCCTCCTCTACTCAACCCTGCTGAGGTCCCTCCTGGAGTGGTGTGTTCAACTCTGGGCTCCTCAGGGCTAGAGAGACATGGAGCAAGTCCAACAGAGAGCCAGGAAGATGCTGAGGGGCTGGAGCATCTCCCTGCTGAGGGAGCTGAGCTTGGGTAGCCTGGAGAAGAGGAGGCTGAGAGGAACCTTATCCATGTGGAGAAGTGTCTGAAGGGAGGGGGGCAAGGGGATGGAGCCAGGCTCTGCTCAGTGGTGCTGAGCAACAGGACACAAGGCACTGGGCACAAAGTGGAACCCAGGAGCTTCCACCTTAAGAGGAGGAGAAACTTCTTTGTTGTGAGGATGCAGAGCCCTGGCCCAGGCTGCCCAGAGAGGCTGCAGAGTCTCCTCCTCTGCTTTGGACACAACCTGAGTGCTGTGCTCTAGGTGACCCTGCTGGAGCAGAGGTTGACCCAGATAATCTCTGGTGGTGCCTTGAACCTTACCTGCTGTGGGAGAGTAAGATCAGGCCCAAGGTGCTCTGCTAATGGGGAGGAAACATCAGCTCTGAACCCTTGTTCTTCTCTGTCTGGCTCCAGTGGCCACCTTCCCACAGGAAAGGTTTGCTTCCCATCAGGAGTTCCTTTTGCTGTGTTATTTGTCAGCACAGGAAGCCACTGAACTTGTGCTCAAAGCTACAGCTAAGCCCTGACAGGCTGAACAGGGATGAAACTCTTAAGCACTGCAGCCTGGGACAGATCTCTGCTTGCTGAAGCCATCTCACACCTTCTGGGAGGAAATCAACTCCTTATTCCTCACAGAGGGCAAGCAGACAGTCCAGGCACATGTCTCAGAGGAGGACAAACTGAAACACAAGGAGGTTAAAGTGCTTCAGCCAGGATTGCCCAAGGCAGAGACCAAACTCAGTGGCTGTTAAGTCCTTTGAATGTCTTTTTTTCTTCTCTTTCTTTTGCTTCTTGGCCCTGTTCTCCAGGGTGGAGCTTTCTACTTCTTGGAGCATGTGGCTGCAGAGCCTTCCAGCTGGACCTACTTCTGGCAACAGGTCTGTGAGCCAGCCTGGAAGTATTTTGGAGATGGTTGTTCCTTGAGCAGAGAGACCCAGAAGGAGCTGGAGAAAATGAATTTCTCAGAACTGCACCTGAGGCAGATTCATGTCAGACCTTACTGGATCCCTACCAGCCCTCACATCATTGGCTATGCAGTCAAATAAAGCAGCCTGAGCTCTGCAGGACTCAGGACTTCTCCCTTCAGGCCTTACTGAAGCTTTGGTTCCTTTACACTCAGCCCAGACACAGGAATAAAGGTATGGAAAGCTTGCTGAGCATCCAGGGCTCAAAGTGGGCATCACCTTCTTCCTGTTGGCTTCTCTGGAGAGAGCTCTGGAAGGGAGCTGCTGCCCTCACCCTCAGCAGGGAGAGGCCAACAGGCTTCACTCCAACACAAAACCAAGGAGCAGTGAACAGCTTAGGGAGCTGAGAAGGGGGAGAGGGAAGAACAGAAGCAGAACATTTCCTAAGGACAGAGTCATGCCCAAGCTCCAAGGTTTCCTCTACAGGACACCTGCACCAGCAGGAGCAGCTCCACTTCCCTCTTCCCATGAGGAAATGCATTTCCAAACAGATCTCTGGCTGTGCCAGTGCAGTCTCCCCTGGCAGCAGCTGGCTTTGTCCAACCTGAGCCTCCCCTGGCACAACTTGAGGCCATTTCCTCTCATCCTCTCCCTTGTTCCTTGGGAGCAGAGCCCAAGCCCCCCCTGGCTCCAGCCTCCTCTCAGGGAGCTGCAGAGAGCCAGAAGCTCTCCCCTGAGCCTCCTCTTCTCCAGCCTAACCAAGCCCAGTTCCCTCAGCTGCTCCTCACAACCCTTGTGCTCCAGACCCTTCCCCACCTTCCTTCTCCTTCCAACCACCTCAAAGAGGTCCCTGAAAACCCAGGACTTCCAGTAGCAATGTTCTCTAGATGAACTCCTGGAGGACACCAAGAAGAGTTGCTGATCTCCTGGCCACCATTTAACCCTTGCTCTGACATCCCCTAGTGCAGCAGCAAGGAATTAAAACCCAGTAGAGACAATGCACTGATGTCTTTTGTGCTCCACACACATCCAGCTGGCCTCCACAGAAGGCAATTCCCAAAGCTCAGCTTGGTCTCTCTACTGGAGCTGCCAGCAGGTGGAGGTCTGAAGGTCTGAGAGGAGAGCTCGTTAAGGAAGCAGACTAACGAAGCTGCCCTGGGATGGGTTTGGTGTTTGCTGTGGTACCACTAGAGGGAGGAGGAAACTCAGCAGACAGTGCCAGGGCCGAGCACTCAGCAGCGAAACGAAACTCTCCAGCGCAGGTCACAAGAGAACTGACTTCAGGAAGGAGCTCTCCCTGCTTCAGGCTCACCTGGAGCAGAGCAGTTAAGTGCTAGAGGCTAAGTTAGCTGCTTGGTAGATGTTCCATGCCTGGGTGGTAGATGTTCCATCCCTGGAGGGTAGATCTTCCATCCCTGGAGGGTAGATGTTCCATGCCTGGGTGGTAGATGTTCCATCCCTGGAGGGTAGATCTTCCATCCCTGGAGGGTAGATGTTCCATCCCTGGAGGGTAGATGTTCCATCCCTGGAGGGTAGATCTTCCATCCTTGGAGGGTAGCTGTTCCATCCCTGGAAACATCCCAGGTCAGGCTGCTTGGGTCTCTGAGCAACCTGATGTGGTTCCAGGTGTCCCTGCTGGCTGCAGGGGGTTGGACAAATGACCACTAAAGGTCCCACAGAAGGTTAGGGGCTGGCAGGGACCTCTGGAGATCATCCAGCAGGGTCACCTACAGCAGGTGGCACAGGATGGTGTCCAGGGGGAGGTTGGGATGGAGACTCCAGCACCTCTCTGGGCAGCCTGGGCCAGGGCTCCACCACCCTCCAAGGCCAGGAGGTGTAAAGGTCCCTTCCAGCCCTAACCTTTCTCCTGGAATCATGCTGGTTGGAAAAGGCCTCTGAGATCCCTGAGGCCAACTGCCCACCTGCCACTGCCATGGCCCCAAGCACCACCCTGTTCCAAGCCCTTCAGAAAGACACTGGGGACTGCCAGGGGAGGGGAGTTTCCCCACAAGCCCTGTGCAGAGCACAGGCTGCCCACTGCTGACTCAAGCTCATCAGGTTAACCCAGCCAAGCCCCACACTGCAGGCAGTGAGTGAGTGCTGTATAAACACCCTGGTTTCTCTCTGCTCCAGGTCTGAAAGAGAAGCAAGGGAAACAAGCTCCTTGCCTGCCCCCACGTGCAGGGTGTGTGCTTGGCTTTACTACTGAGCTGCAGCTTCCTCAGCCTCAGCAGCACAAGGCCAGAGGCTCTCTGACCTTCCACCTGGCTAGGTTAAACTTTTACTGAGCCAAGGAAGGAAGGTTCCAGAGCTGCCTCAAGCCAGAAGAGAAGGGAGCTGCAGGCATGGACAGAAGCTGCAGCCTTAGAGGGGAGGAAAGAAACAGTTGGCTGCAGCCAAGGAAAGGATCTGATGGAGAACACCAAGACCTCAGGCCCTAAGATCACTACTGGTCCCTGAGGGGTGGGGAATCCAGGCTGCCAGGGGCTCATTGTCCAGGGAGTTCTTTGCTTGAGGCCCCTCTCTGGAGGCAGCCAGCTTGACCTGTAGCACCAGGAACAAAGAACTTCAGAGAAGGATCTGCTGTTGGTTTATTGACCCAGCAGGAGCCTAGAGCCAAGCTCTGCTGTGGTGGTTGGCATCAGAATCTTCCCTCTCACCCTGTCAAAGTCTAACCCCACACCACCAGTGCCTGGGCTTGCCAGCTGGGATCAACCCCCTCCAGCCAGCTCCCCCCAGCTTCCAGCTGGGTGCTGATGTCCTCTGGGCTGGATCTCCCCGTGGCTGCTTGGGCTCAGCTCTCCCCTCCCCTAGCCACGCTCCCTCTCAGCCTCTTTGTGCTCCTGCTGGCCGCCAGAGCATGGGAAACTGGCAAGTCCTTGACTCGGGACAAGCTCTGCTTAGCAACAGCTGAAACATCAGCCTGTTTTATCAACCCTAGCCTCACGCCAAAGCCAAAGGCAGCACTGGAGGCAGAAAGTTAACTCTCTCTCAGCTGAAAGCAGGACCAACGTATACTGTGACAAAAAAGGGGCTGGGCTGCAAGGCTCAGGCAAACATTTGAGCTTCACTTCCAGCTTCAACTGCAAGGCTCAGGCAAAGGATTCCTCTGAACTCCACTCCAAGATCTAACACAGGTTTTCATGGGTACAGGGGCAGAATGCCCTAGTAACAGCCTGAAAAGCACTGGAGACTACAGGTGTGTTAGTTAATCACTGAGGTGACCAACCCACAGCATGCCAAATATTCCCTCACCCCTCCCAGGATGGGCTCTCAGGCACCCTGGCTGCTGTCCTGAGCAAGAGGGAAGGGTCTCCAGTGCAGGAGAGGTGACTCCCCCACTCCTAACCCAAATCTCATGGATTTTATCTCCTGATTCAGGTGACTATATGCTAGACTATGTCTGAGTGGATTATAGCAGCTAGAATGTTCATCTCTGGCAAAGTAATGGAGCTTCCTCTTCCCTGTCTTCACTCCATCCATGGCTGAGGCTCCCTTCTGAGTTCTCTTCCTCTTTTGCTGATCTTGTGACTGTCTGGACACACAAAGCTGTTGGCTGAAGCCACCACTGAAAACCTTCCAGGTCAGGCACCTGAAGAGTGCTTTGACTTGAGACTCAGGGCATAATTTATTCCCTGAGGAATTTCAAGGCTCAGCTCAGGTTTTGGTTCTCTAACAGCACTGGCCTGCTTGGTCCATGCCTGTTGGGCCTGAGCCACCCACACAGGGCTGTCTCTGCACAGACAGACTCTGAAGGCAACCCAAGGCTGGGTCACTTTAACAGCCCCCTCCCTGAGCCAAGTGCCTGCACTGAACTGAACCAAAACCTGTTTGGGAACTAAGGAGCCAGGACATCCCAGACACCTCCCAACTTGGTTTAGGTGTCCACAGAGTGGAAAGACTGAAAAGTGCTGCAGCAGAGAGAGCACAGAGCAAGTAGCTGCTGAATTCATCCAGCTACTTACAACCGGGTGGTTAATTAACTCCTCATCAAAGGAAACATTAACCCAACTGCTCAGCAACCACCTAGAGCCAGCCCAGAGCACAGCTGGTTGCTTTAAGAGACAGGAGCTGTAACCTGCAACGGTCCCACACCAAATTAGGGCATGTGGTGACACTTTGCCAGCAGTTGCACACCAGTTTGTCCTGCCCAGTTTGTCCCAGTTATGTAAGCTGGCAGCTCTCTCCTGGCAGAGCTGAGGCACCACACGAAGGGGTTGGTGTTCAGCTCTTGCTGCTCCCTTCCTTGCCTGCCAGCAGGCTTGACAAGCAGCCTCAGAGAGAAGCCTACCAGCTCGGTCCAAGGAGCTGAACAGACTGCAGGAGGAACTCAGCAAGCACATGAAGGCAGCTCTGTCTGTGTTCCAAGGGCTCTGACAGACACAAGAAGAACAGAAGCCTCTGCTCCAGGCTGAAAATGCCAGGGGCCAGCATCCTCTTCCTCCGTGCCTGCCTGGCACTGCTGGCCATGCCCATCTACCTGCTCTCCTTCCTGGGCATATGGAAACCTTTCTGCAGCAAGGTCTTCTTCCCTTACTTCTTAGAGAAGATCTCTGCAGTCCACGAAAAGAAAGCCAAGAAGCACAAGCAGGAGCTGTTCCACAACCTCCCTAACTTCAAGAGCCCCTCAGGAGAGCTGAAGCTGCTGGAGATCGGCACCGGCTTCGGTGCTAACTTCCAGTTCTACCCAGCAGGCTGCAGAGTCACCTGCACCGACATAAACCCCAACTTCCAGCAGGGGCTGCTGAGAAACATGAGCAAGAACCAGCACGTCCACTACGAGCGCTTCCTCGTGGCTGCAGGGGAAGATCTGCACCAGGTGCCCAGCGGCTCTGTGGACGCTGTCATCTGCACCCTGGTCCTCTGCTCCGTGCACAGCGTCAGCAGCACCCTGAAGGAAGTCCAGCGAGTGCTCAGACCCGTGAGTAGCTGCAGGAGGAAGCTTTCTTCTTGCCTTTCGCAGCTCTTCCAGGGGCACTGCACCAAAAGGGGGAGGGGGGAAGGAGAAAGAAAGGTGCTTCTGAGCTTACAAAGCAGACCTCGTTTATCTCCCTGCAACCCCCTCTGTGCTGCAGAGCAGCAGCAGCAACAGCCTGGGCTCTTGGGCTCTGAAATGGAAAGTTCTGCCAGTAACCAGCTGCTAACTAGGACTGCCAGCGAGTTTTGGGAGTAGTTTTGGGCTATCCTGTAAAGCAGAACGGGTTCCTGTGGTGTTGTCCCTTCCTCACTCCTCATTCCACACCCCTCCACCACCAGATCTTCTTCAGGTGGGGAAACTCTGGGACCAGGACTGAAAAGTCTGCACTGTAAATAAACTGCTTTAGGCTCTGATCCACCTCTGTGGCCAAAGCAGCCTCACTAAATGCCTTCACTCCTGCTAGGAAACTAATCAAGGTAAAGATTTAAAGCAAAAAAAAAAAAGGTGGTTTTGGGGGGTATTTTTGCATTAGACTTGCAACCTTTAACGTGGCATTTCCAAGACAATCCTCTGGCTGGTCCAAACCTGGTGAATTTGAGGAGGATTTATACATTTCCCTCAGATTCCTTCCAAAAAAAGTGACCTGCTAGCAACTGCCATTGAAACCAGACAACCAACTGTTGCTGTACTAACAGAAGGAGCAAACAAGTGCATTCTCAACAGGCTTCAGCCTTTCTGAAAGAGGCATTTTGGATCTCTGCAAGTTTCCTGCTGACATGAATCCCAAGCAGAAAAGCAGGCAGGGAAGGGGGTGGGAGAATCCTGCTGAGTGAGCAAACCCCACACAGGCACTGCTCTGTGCTTGGGAAGGGGCTGGAGGGAGGGAAAAGTTCTGCCTAACCACAGAGCCTGATGCAACTCTGCGAAACGACTTTGTTCTCCCCAGGGAGGAGCTTTCTATTTCTTGGAGCACGTGGCTGCTGACCCATCCAGCTGGAAGTATTTTTGGCAGCAGGTCTACTACCCAACTTGGAAACTGGTCTTTTGTGGATGCTGCCTAACGAGGGAGATATGGAAAAACCTCCAAGAGGCCAAGTTCTCAGAGGTGAAGCTACAACACATCAACATAACCCTACCCTGGACACCTATCCAGCCTCACATCATAGGCTATGCTGTGAAGTAAAACTCCCAGCTCTCTGCCAGAGCTCCCCCTGCCCTGCAGGGGCATAAACCACCCCCAAGAATGCAGCCCAGGCTAATCCAGACATCCCAATCAAGGTAACACAGGGAAGGACTTTAATTAAGCTTATGATTTAAGTAGCAATGGGAGGAGAGGGTCAGGTTTCCTAGCAGCTTGGAAGCCCTTCTGCTGCCAACAGTGCCTCAGAAAAACCAGCACAGTCCACAAAGGATCCCAGGAGGAAGCTGCAAGAGAATGTGAAATAACCTAGGAGGCAGAAAATGTATGTGGTAGCTCAAAGGAACTTCTGCTTGTGTCTGGTGAACTCTGGGAGAGGATCCTTCAGCTGTTCCCCATGCAAGGAAAGGAACCTTCAGGTGTTCCCCAAGCTGGGAGAAGATCTCTGAGGTGTCCCCCACAGTAGGAGAGGGTCCTTCAGGTGTTCCCCATGCTGGCAGAGGAACCCTCAGGCAGGGAAGATACTTCAGGTGTTCCACACACTGGGAGAGGATCCCTCAGATCTTCCTTATGCTGGCAGAGGATCCTGCAGGTGTTCCACATGCTGGCAGAAGATCCCTCAGGTGTTCACCACACTGGCAGAGAATCCTTCAGGTGTTCCCCGTGCTAGGAGAGCATTCCTCATGCTAGGACAGGATCCTTCAGCTATTCTCCACACCGGGAGAAGATCCTCCAGGTGTTCCCCACACGGGGAAGCAGCTGGCCAGGGTAAGCCATCCTCCACCAGCTCTGGGCTCAACCCTCTCCCCATGCTCCAACACAGCTGCTTCATGTTCCAGCCCCACAGGACGAGCACTCAAGACGCAAACCCAAACCCCTAACAAACATTCGCTCTGCCCAAACTATTTCCTGACAGGAGCCAGGGCCGTGAGAGGGGAGGGGAGGGACACAACCCCTGCTTCCACAGCAACCCTTACCGACACCTCCGGATCACTCGGCCGCCTGCCTGCGATGATCGCCGTTAGCAAACAGGGCATTAACTGCCTGGTGTTTAACGAGAACGCCAGCTCGGGGCAGTTTCTTCGCTCAGGAGCCGTTGGCGGTGCCCGCTGAGGCCAGGCCCCGCCAGGCCCCGCCAGGCCCCGCCAGGCCCCGCCAGGCCCCGCCAGGCCCCGCCGCCATTTTGTCGCCTTCGACGGGAGGGTGCCGCGCAGGATGGGGCCGGTCATCGCCCTCCTGCAGCCGCTCCTAGCCAGCATCCTGCTCGGGCCGATGGCCCTGCGGGCTTCCACCGAGGGTACTGGGGCTTGAGGGCGGCAGCGGGTGTGTGGGTGGTGGAAGGGCCCTGAGAGGGCAGGCGGGAAGAGGCGGAGGTGGGGCGGAGAGGGAAGGGCGGTGGTGGCTTAGGGCTCCTCACAGACAGGGGAAATCATTCATCTGCATCTCAATGTGACGATCTTAGAGGTGTTTTCCAGCCTTAGGGATTCTGTGAATTCAAAAAGGAGCAGTGATTGGAACCTGCTTACCTTGGAGGTGCACAATGAATCTATGCACAAGAGATGTGCAGAGGAAATAACACATAGTTCATGTAACCAAAGAAAAGAGTCCTGGGACATCAGGAACTGGGCTCTGGCTGCCAGCATCTAAAGTCCTGCAGCAAGAAACACTGTAGATTAAAAAAACCCAAACCAACCATCACAAAAAGAAGAAAGTAAAGAAAACCAGACCCTGAAACAACTCAAAGAAAACATCATCATAATCCCTCCCCCCCCTAAAATGAACCCCCACCCCCAAAATACTGCTGCTGTCAAACTGAGCCAATCCTTCATTCTGCCATGTGGCTGTGTAGCTTAGGATAATTAATCATTTGTATGAATTAAGGCAACAAAAGATACTTGTTTAATCTCAGGCCAGGATGACCATCCTTGAAGCTGTCAAGAATGATTAGTTGGGGAAGGTCTGATCGGGAGTTAGCTGTCCTTGAAGGAAGAACATCCTGGAGACTATGTAAACCACATGTAAAAGAAGTGAACAACTGAATCCTTAAGTGAACTCCCCTTCTTATACAGCTAAAAATCACACCCACTTGACCCCAACCCAACCTAAGACCCTTCCCCACTGTGTAAAAGGAATAAGTGTTACAGATCTCCATGTACATTACTAACCAACAGTATTAAGGGGTGGATTTGTGGAACTTACTGATAACCTGGTGTCTAAATGGAGCTGTAGAGAAGCCCTGGCTGTGCTGCTTTAGTGGAAAACCACCCAGCACCCAACTGTAATAAACCAACACCTGATCTCTGTGCGTGAGGTTGGCTTATTGCACCCCGGGGGGTGGGGGGAAGCAGCCCCCAAAGCCCTTGGGCTGCGGCAGGGTGAAGACCCTAACCGATTCGCTTCTGTCTTGCAGCCTGCGGACGCCGGCCGTTCCTGGGCAGCTTCTCCATCTCCCGGGTCGTAGGCGGCCACGACGCTCAGGTGGGGGCGTGGCCCTGGTCAGTCAGCCTCCAGACTCGCCAGCCTCGGGCACGTTTTGCCCACATTTGCGGTGGAGTTTTAATTAGTGAGAAGTCAGTGCTGACTGCTGCCCACTGCGTGAGAGGAAGGAAGTATGTATTCGGTGCTCACACCTCTTTGGGTTCACTAGGAGGAGGGCACAGAGCAGCAAAGCAGCACTTGGGGTAGCTCTGAACCAGAGAGGACCAAGCTGTCCTCAAGTGCAGACCCAAACACCTCGTTTCTGAGAGGGTCTACAGGAGAGACTGGCTATGGCTCTAAGGGCCAAAGCCACCTCTGCTCTGATGGTTGTGTGTGGTGATGTCAGGGTGCAAAGTTGGGTCTCTCCAAGTCTTGGCTATGCACTTCTGGCTTGGCCCAGAACCACCTTTCTTATTTTTTTTAAGGAAGAGTGGGTTGGTTTGCATCTAGGTGACAGGTTTTGTGGTAGGTTGGGGCTTTTTTTTCCTCATCCACAGAGGTTTCTAACTCAGCAAAGCTCATTGCCAAGGGAACTGCAGTAGTTAGATCAGAAAGATTACAGTTCATTACTTTTAACCATTCTCCCTCTTCAACAGAGCCAACAATTGGGCACTTAACTACCTTTAGTGATTTGATTTGAGAATGTGGTAAGAACACTCCTCAGAAGAGGCCTTTTAATTGTGCTAACAGCCATTCTGCTGCACTTCAGCCACCTCCTCACTCCTGCCTCCTTCTGTTGTCTTTAATGGAGTTGCAAGATCATCTGCCTGCTTGATGCAAGTTCCATTGACTGTTGACATAACCATGACCTGTGGGGAAATGCACTGCAGCAACCTCTGAACCTTGGAATTTCAGCATTTATTTGCTGTGAAGGACTCCAGGCCTGTTTCTAAATTCACTCTGAAGTTGGTTGGTCATGATTTGTGACTTCTGGTTCAGAAACTTCCCCAAGCCAGGCAGAAGCAGAATCTTGATCAGCACTGGAGGTGCAAGTCTGCTTCCTCTCTGCCAAATAAAGCCATGGTAAAGAACATCTCCTGGGTGGCCTCAGCTGAGGTGGGGTGGGAAACAAAAGCTGGTTATCAGCTTAAAGCCTTTTTCAAGCTGATTTGGCCTTAACTGGGCAAAGGAAGTGTTCAAAGCAGACAGAATTGGCCACATTTGAGCCAGAAAATCTCTTCCTCCAGAGTTTTCAGTGTCTCTTCCTAAAGGTGCCTGAGGCTCAACCTCAAACCAGTAAAACCCAAGCTAGGCAACTCCTGTTTTCTGCTGTGGCCCCCCAGGAGGGACTGCTCCTGGCTCTAAGGACCCAACCTCTTGAACCTGAGGGTAAAAGATACCTGAATTCTCTCCTAGGGATCGATATTCCTGGAGAGCTGTGCTGGGTGTGCACAACCTTTGGCAGCACAGCAAGCAGACAGTGAAAAGAGGCATCAGAAGGATCATTCTGCACCCAGAGTATGAGAAAGAAGTCTTTGAAAATGACATTGCCATCTTTGAGCTGGCTGCTGCAGTGCAGTACAGTGACTACATCCAACCCATCTGCTTACCTCCTGCACACCTCCACCCAGGCCTGGACAACGAGACCAAGTGTTTTGTCAGTGGCTGGGGACGTACAGCAGAGCAAGGTAACAGCTGCTTCATCAGCTTAGCCTCTGCATCATTCAACACCAGGCTCCAGTCCCTCACACACACTTGTTCAGGGTCTAATCTCACCACACAACATCCTGGAATCCTTCTGCAGTTGGGTCTCTGCCTTTGGTGGCTTCTTCCACCTCAAGCAGGTTAGATGTCCCCAGGTGGAACCTAAGGCATGCAACAGGTTTTCTAGCTTCTCTTCCATGTGGAACAGGGACAAAGGGAAGTAAACTAGCCTGGCTCTCAGATTCATGCTGCAGCTACTCAGTGTTAGAATCATAGAATGGTTTGGGTTGAAAGGGACCTTAAAGATCATCTGGTTCCAACCCTCCTGCCATGGGCAGGGACACCTTCCACTAGCCCAGGTTGCTCAAGGCCTCATGCAGCCTGGGTTTGAACACTTGACAGGGCTGCTGCCTGCTTTATTGAGAAAGAACATTGTGATGGCATGAACTTTGGGGTCCCCAGGGCTTTGGGAATGGCTGCACTCCCTCACTTTCCCTAATCACAATGGGCACAAACATGTCTACAACTACCTGAAAGGAGGTTGGAGTGACCTGGGGGTTGGTCTCCTGGCCCAGGTAACTAGTGATAGGACAAGAGGAAATGGCTTCAACTTGTGCCAGGGGAAGTTCAGGTTGGGTATTAGGAAGAATTTCTACCCTGACAGAGCTGTCAGGCCCTGGCCCAGGCTGCCCAGGGCAGTGGTGGAGTCACCATCCCTGGAGGGGTTCCAAACATGTGTAGGTGTGGTACTTTGTGACATGATAGTCTTGGGTCAATGGTTAGACTTGATCTTAGGATCTCAGAATGGCCCAGGTTGGAAGGGACCTTTTCAAGATCAGCTGGTTCCAACCCCCTGCCACAGGCAGGGATGCCACCCAGGTTGCCCAGGGTTGCCCAGGGCCAACATCCAGCCTGGCCTTGAACCCTGCCAGGGATGGGGCAGCCACAACCTCTCTGGGCAGCCTGGGACAGTGTCTCCCCACCCTCTGGGTAAAGAATTCCTTCCTAGTCTCTAATCTAAACCTTCCCTCTTTCAGTTGGAAGCAGTTAATGCCTTTCCTGTCATTACACTCCCAATCCAAAGTCCCTCCTCACCTTTCCTGTGGAAGAAGTACAAGAAGGCCTAGTATGATGTCTCCTCAGAACCTTCTCTCTTCTAGGCTAAGCAACCTTAGCTCTCCCAGCCTATCCTCACAGCAGAGGTGTTCCTGCCCCTTCACCATCTTTCTGGCCTCCTCTGGACCCACTCCAACAGCTCCATTTCTGTGCAGTGCTGAGGACTCCAGAGCTGGCCCCAGCACTGCAGCTGAGGTCTCCCCAGAGCAGAGCAGAGGAGAAGAATCCCCTCCTTTGACCTGCTGGCCACACTGTTGGGGCTGAGCCCAGGATGTGACTGATGATCTCAGAGGTCTTTGGCAACCTTAATGATTCTCTGATGCTATGGTGTCAGTGGGTGATGTGCCTCTTTCCTGGGTGAAAGTTCCAGAGACAGCTGGGGATCAGGTTAGCTTGTTTGAGAAGTCACCTCTGACATTCTGAGCTCTATTGTTACCACTGGGGTTTCTTTACTCTAAAGGGTAAAGAGAATTGCAAAAACTCCATCAGATCCAAGCCTGCAAATCCTTAACCCACTTGAAATCCACCAGGAGCAGGCCCAATCCACATTAACTCCACCAGAAGCAGGCCCAATCCACATCCCACACCTCTCCAAACACACCCCCAAAGATGCTGGAGCCAGGTAACAGGAAGAGAAGAGCAGACACACAACAGCACAACTACTTCACCTTTCTGTATGCTGTCTCCTGCCCAAGGTAAACCTTCAGCTGTGTTACAAGAGGCACAAGTGGAAATCATCCCTTCCAGTGTCTGTGGCAGCTCTGAAGCATATGGAGCTCTGGTTAATGACAACATGATCTGTGCTGGCTCTCAAGCAGGAGGCACTGACACCTGCCAGGTGAGAAGGAACATCTTGCCACTGTGGAAAGCCCCAAGCCACGGCCTCAGGGGTGTCAGGAGGAGCAGCATCATGCATGACAGTGGCACAAACACTGAACAGGAAACACATCCAACTGCTAAAGAAACTTCCTAAATAGAGACAGAGGTGAGAGGGTGACTCTGAAGGAGAAACAGGTCTCAAAAACACCCAGAATGAGTTCAGTGATCCTCAGGAGACAAGAATGAGTCAAGACAGCCCAGGATATGGAAATGCTGAGCAATCAGCTTCCTTTTCCCAGAAAAGACAATTCTGAGGGCAAAAGCAGCCTGATGCACAAGCTGGGCAGCACTTGTGCTGGAGAGACACTTCCAATGAAAGCCCCTCATGGATTTATGACAAGTGCTTTGTCTGATCCACCTCCTGCCTGCCTCAGCTGCTCTCCTCTGAGGAGGGGACACAGCAAAGGCTCAGGGTTGTCTCCTGGCACTTCCATACTGTGTGGACAGTAAATTCTCACACTCACTGAGGAGTGAGGAAGTTTAGGGAAGGAAAGCTTCAGAATGAAAAGGTGCAGAAAGAAAAGCAAGAACAGAACTTTACTTAAAGAGACTGGAACTCATGCAGGTGTTCTAGTTCAGGTGCCATCAGCCAGTTTTCCCTTCTTTTCTTTGGGTATCAGTCAGAACTCTCCAGTTAGCTTAGCTGACCCAAAAGAACATCATGAGAAGAAAAGTGGCTGTGTTTTTGACTTTACCTTGTGCCCCGAGAGGGAAGATAAGCTGCTTGGGGTTTCTATTGATTGATTCCAGGGAGGGAAGATATGCTGCTTATTTTTAGTCCTGTTCCTTTGCAGGGAGACAGTGGAGGGCCTTTAGCCTGCTACCACCCCAGGACCAAGAGGCACTACCTCCTGGGGATTGCCAGCTTTGGAGTGGGCTGTGGCCGACGGAGGTTCCCGGGGATCTATGTCCGCGTGGCGCAGTACAAGGGCTGGATAAGATCTGAACTGCTGCTGAGGAACAAGGCTGCCAGCCCTGCCTGTCCTTCCCTCACCATCCTCCTGACCCTGCTCTCTGTAGCACTTCTGGAGACCTTCTAAGGGGACAGAGCTGTAGAGGGCTGCTCTGCCTGACACAGCTCTGCAAAGAGCCAGAATAAACCTGAGAGCCAAAGGACAGACACTTGCTTTTTAGAAGTCGTGTTTGGAATTGTGTTCTCTTTGCTAGAGATGAGGAAATGAGATATTAATTAAGATATTAATTAATTAGGACATTAGAAAGTTACCTATTAAGATATTAGAAAGTTAGCTATTCAGACATTAGGAAATTAGACATTAAGATATTAGATCTTAGGAGAAGGTTCTTCACCCAGAGGGTGCTGGAGCACTGGAACAGGCTCCCCAGGGATGCAGTCACTGCTCCAAGGCTGACAGAACCCCAATGCTGTGAGACACCTGGGGTGACTTTGGGCTTGTTCTGGGCAGAGACAGGAGCTGGACTGTGATCCTGGTGGCTCCCTTCCAGCTCAGGCCATTCTATGATCCTGTGCTTTCTGCCTTTGATACCTGCACCAACAGCAGAGGAAACAGTAACAGCCTTGACCCTAAGAATGGAACTAAAGATAGAAATGTTACCAACTGAAAAGGCTTTTTCCCTACCCTATTCCTGTTCTTCCCCAGGTATCAGCAGCTCGGGTCCTCCTCAGAAACAGCCACGATTCTGTGGCTGGCAGAGACACTCCCTCTGCTGGGTGAGCACCAGCAGAGCACAAAACGTGTTCGCTTAACAGTGGCTCAGTTGACCAAAAACTACAAGGGAAAAGAAGCCCAAACCCATGCAGAATTAACCTGCAGGATTATCCACCAATTATTTTTAGTGGTGACTAAACTGCCTGCACGACTAACTTGATCCTCTGGGCTGCTGAAAGGACACATCAGGTAAAAAGATCTCTGGGTGCTGGTTCAGAGACTAAATATTTACCCTTGCAGGACCTGATCCCACAGCAGGGATGCACATTTAGTCAGGACCACTGATTCACAAATAAATAAGGACCATCAGGATGATATTTTGGCGACTTTTATTTACCAAGGTCAAAATTTGCAACCATCTAATTGTTTCAACAAATATGTACAGTTGATCTAAAGCATGTCCTTGTGTTTGGAAATCACCAGCAGAGCAGGATCAGCTACTGCAGCTCTTACTCTCAGGATATATAGATTTTACTCTCTTACACTCTAGATTGTTGAAGTCAATCCCAAAGAAGTATTCCATGAGAAGTGATGACTTGAAGAGCAAATTCAAGGTACTGGTTTCATATTTCCATGATGAAAAGTCAGCTGCTCTTTCCAAAAACACTCTTTGAAGAGGAGAAAACCCAATTGCCTAAGGTCATATATGTGCCTGGCAGCACCACACTGCCTTCCCTGGGCTGAGAACAGAAAAGAACTGGCCACCACTGCTTTACAATCTTAACACTTGATAGCTTCTTTTATTATGATGATGATGATGATGATGATAATTCTGGAGTACAAAAGAAGGTGAAAGGAACAACAGCAGAGGTGAGGATCCAAACACCAGACAGAGGAGTCACCGAATCCCTCCCAAACCCCTGGCCCATCCCCTCCCCACCCCTGAGGGGAGACAGAAGGGTCCATCCTTGGAGGTGTTTAACCACCTTCTAAGGTGTTCCACCTTTCCTGAAACTCCACTAACAGAACCAGGAGGCAGCAGATGCCTCTTTCTGGAGCAGTTCCCTAAGCCAGTGACTTTCCCAAGCTCACTGGAGTATTTCTGCTGGGCAGCCAGTGCACTTGGACATGAGCACCAACAGAAACCACTCTCCAGTGGGACCTACAGGAAGCAGATCATGGATCAAGTCCATCATGATCATAAAAGCCAGAGACTTCAGGAAAACAAAACATCATAATGGATTTTTGTAGCCTGCTAAGAGTGTGATTGTGGAATGCAGCCTGTGCCCTGCCCCTTGCCAAGAGCTCTGCCTGCTAACGAGCCCATTCACTGCACAATGAGTAAAACAGAAACAAAACCACTGCCTGACCAGAGGATAAGCATTACACAGCTAGGGAGTGAGTACAGCTTGGGAGTTCATTCCAACTGGAGCTAGCACAACACACACATGGAGCTCTAACACCTGTTGAATAGCACAGTCCATAGTGCAACTCCTGCTGACAGAAGGGGGAGCAGGATTCAATCCTAACTATGGAAATAGTGTATTTATTACTCATGCAAGAAGCACTGCAGACACACTTTTCTATTTCACAGAGTCACAGGAGGGTGGAGCTTGGACAAGAGTTCCCTTGTCCCACCCTCTGGTCACCTAGAGCAGGCTGCCCAGGACCACATCCAGATGCCTTTTGGGTATCTCCAAGAATGGAGATTCCAAACCCAAAAGAGTCCTGATCACCTTAACTGTCACCTGAAACAAACTCAGATCAGACAAACTCGAATCTCTGATAGCAATCAGATCTAATGTGCAGCTATTAACCAACTGTGGGGAATAAAAGGCCCTGATCACTTTGATTTTCCTCCCAATAATCTTGAGGATCCTTTGTTTAGTTTGGTTTGTTTTGCAAGTTGCCTACAGACATACAAAATGACTTCAAATATCTCCTACCCCAAAGAGGATCTCATTGGACTTTGTACTAGCCATAAAAAATATATGTTTGAAAATCTGCTTCACAAAATATTTCATTTCTTTACTAAAAGGAAATCTAGAAACTGTCAAAATACCTCTAGAAACTCAAGTTCAGGATTTGTAAAGGTCACAATTTAGCTACAAAATATACCCAACCCTCTCCCTGTTTATCAATAGAGTATTTGCTTACAAAGATACCATTCAACTTGGCAAAATATCTCCTACCTTACAAAATCAGCCTGGAAATTCCAGCCTACTTTCAGCATCTAAACCATATATTAGAACCTCAGGAACCCTTTGGTATGAATCTTCCTTTAGCATCTCCTTTCTTCTTCTATTTGGTTTCAATGTTCCAAAGCTGAGGAGAATCTCCAGACAGCAGCAGCACTGCATGGCTCATGGCATGACAGCAGCAGCACACACTTGAGTCTTCAGTCCTGGGTGGTTTTCATGCCCAGCAACTAAGGACAAACCATTAGGAAATCACCTTCAGGAGCTTTTTCTTCACCAGGACCTGTTCTACCCCAGCACAGGTAGAACATCTGTTCCCATCACTGGATCAGCTGACACCTTCCTGAGTGTGCCTCAGACATTGTCAGGCCCAAGCCTCTCCCTGCTTTCTGCAGATCCTTTCCAAACTGGATAAACACAGCAAAGATTGGAGGGAAAAAAAACCCAACAAACCCCCAAACCCCCAACCAAATCCCAGCTTCTGCAACTGTCAGTGGAGAAAGAGTAAACAGAATTGATACCTCTAGCAAAGTAGGAGCTGTTTTTTTCTCAGCTGCACCTGTAAATAAACAACCTCCAGGTTAAAATAACAATATTTACATACAGGTAACTGAAAGGAAAAGAGTCAGAAAGCAGAACATAGACTGGTTCTAAATGTTAGGAACAATGTCCACTATGGCAAGGATTGCATTTCCTCCACTCTTGAACTGGAACCAAACATTGCCTCCTGGACAAGAGGGATCTGGAGAAGGCTTCCCAAGGAATTCTCATCACCTGCCCTGTCCCAACCTTGAGTGTCCTCAGCCTGGAGATCCAACCTTGGCTTGACAGCAAGTTTCCAGTTGTGCCAGCAGGAATTTGGATGAGGTTTTCTTGTTTCCTTTTTTTTTTTTTTTTTTTGTTTTGTACTTTTGTCACCAACATCTTGTAAATAAAATCTAGAGAGTCTCTGTAAAGCTGTGAAAGTCTAGGTAGAAAAGTTTCAGGTTTGACCTTTCATCTAGTTTAAAAAAATTCAGTATATAAAAAAAAAAACAAACCAATTTCTCCTCTGAAATTTCAACAGTCCCCAAGAGTTTCACCTCCTTCTCTTAGACACTTTTATGACAGTAAAGATCTTTCAGAGTTTTTAACTCTTCAATTAGAGTTTTGTTCTGATTTTCCAGGACTGCAACTCGATTCTCCAGACACTTCACATATTCCTTCTTCTTCCTGCGGCACTCTCGAGCAGCCTCCCTGCAACAGACACACAGAAGGAGCTGCTTTAGATCTCAGCTGCCTCTGCTTTACACATGCTCAGGATTCTGAGCAGAAGGAGAGGAGAGAGCTGGACCTGCACCCAGGAGCATAATCACAGAATGGGTTGGGTTGGAAGGGACCTTAGAGATCAGCTGGTTCCAACCCCCCTGCCACAGGCAGGGATGTCACCCACCAGCCCAGGTTGCCCAGGGCCACTTCCAGCCTGGCCTTGAACACTGCCAGGGATGGGGCAGCCACAACCTCTCTGGGCAGCCTGGGACAATGTCTCAGCACCTTCTGGGTAAAGAATCTCCTTCTAATTTCCAGTCTAAATCTCCCCTCCTTCAGCTTGTATCCATTCCCCCTTGTCCTGCTGCAGTCTGACAGCTGAAAAGTCTCTCCCCTTCTATCTTCTAGTCCCCTTTAAGTACTGAAAGGCTGCTAGGAGATCCCCCTGGAGCCTTCTCTTCTCCAGGCTGAACAACCCCAACTCCTTCAGCCTGTCCTCACAGGGGAGGTGCTCCAGTCCTCTGATCATCTTGGTGACCCCCTCTGGACCTGCTCTAACAGGTCCACACCTTTCTATGCTGAGGAGCCCAGAACTGGATGCAGCTCTCTAGGGGCAGCCTGACAAGGGCAGAGTAGGGAGGCAAAACTGGGAACAATACTAAACTGGGAAGTCCAGAATTACTGGGAAGTCCATGGAACTCTGCAGTGTCTACTAACACACATGGTAGGCAATCTGCAGGGAAAGGACAATTTGTTTTCCTCCCTGCAGTGTCAGACAGAACAGGTGGCATGTTTTGGTGAGCACTTCCACTGTCTTGGGTTGCTGGACACCACAGCAGGCTGCAGGTGGAGCCACGCTGGCAGCAACGATCCCTCCCAAGGCTAATCGTTCAGAGATCACAGGATGGCCTGAGGTGGAAGGGAGCCACCAGGATCACTGAGTCCAACTCCTGTCTCTGCACAGGACAAGCCCAAAATCACCCCATGTGTCTCAGAGCGTTGGCCAGATGCTGCTGGGGTTCTGTCAGCCTTGGAGCTGTGACTGCTTCGTAGAATCACAGGATGGCCCTGGTTGGAAGGGACCTTAAAGATCACCTAGTTCCAAGCCCTCTGCTTCCCTGGGGAGCCAGTTCCAGTGCTCCAGCACCCTCTGGGTGAAGAACTTTCTCCTAACACCCACCCCAACTCTCCCCTGGCACAGCTTCATGCCATCCCCTCAGCTCCTAGCCCTGGTCACCAGAGAGAAGAAATCAGCTCCTGCCCTTCTGCTTCCCCTCCTCAGGAACCTTTAGACCATGATGAGGTCTGCCCTCAGGCTCCTGCTCTCCAGGCTGAACAAACCAAGTGATTTCAGCTGTTCCTCATATGGCTTTCTCCTCTAGACCCTTCACCATCTTCGTGGACTCCTCTGGATGCTCTCCAACAGCTTCATATCCTTCTCCCACTGTGGTGCCCAAAGCTGTCCCCAGTGCTGAAGGCAAGGCCACACCAGTGCAGAGATTTGCTCTTGGAAGCTGAATTTCAGCACATGAAGAAATGAAAGCAGCTCAGGAGCACTCCCATACCTGTTCTTCATCAGCCTGATCTCTCGTTTCAGCTGAGGATCATCTGTCTTACTGCTCTGGGATGTCAAAGTGACTGGAGATGTCATCACCACGGTCTGGGGCAGGGAGGTGGTGGTGGGTGTGGTGCGGATCTGGTATGTCTGCATGTCTCCTGAGGCAGCTGGGGGGTGACAGCAGAAGAGATCCAAACGTGGGAGGGTTAGTGAGATACACTTGGCTTACTGATGGGTATCAGAGAATCATAGCTTTGATGTGGTTGGAAAAGACCTCTGGGATCATCATGTCCACCTGTTAACCCAACACTCCCATGCTCACCACCAAACCATGTCCCAGGTACCATGTGGAGATGGTTTCTGAACCCCTGCAGGGATGGGGACTCCACCACTGCCCTGGGCAGCCTGGGCCAATGCTTGATAACCCTCTCAGGGAAGAAATTCTTCCTCATGTCCAATCTAAACCTCCCCTGCTGCAACTTGAGGCCATTTCCTCTTGTCCTCTCCCTTGTTCCTCGGCAGAAGAGCCCAAGCCCCCCCTGGCTCCAGCCTCCTCTCAGGGAGCTGCAGAGAGCCAGAAGCTCTCCCCTGAGCCTCCTCTTCTCCAAGCTAACCAAGCCCAGTTCCCTCAGCTGCTCCTCACAAGACTCTTCCCCACCTTCCTTGCCCTTCTCTGGCCACACTCCAGCACCTCCATGCCCCTTCTTGGAGTGAAGAACCCAAACCACAAGGCAAGATTGGAGGTGTGGCCTCCCCAGTGCCCAGCCCGGGTATCACTAACTGTTTCCAGAAGCTGTACTCACTCTGCACTACCACCTGGTTGCTGGGTACGAGGATCTGCTGCCCATCAGATGTTTGGGCATACTGCAGTATTGTTGTTCCAGGCTGAGTGCTACCAGCATTGGTCATGGTCAGGGTCTGCAGCCCCTGCACACCATCTGCCCCTGCGCTGGCCAGCTGCAAGCCATTGGCAGCGATGGCAACTGGAAGGGAAACACACAGCAGTGTTTTTGGCCAGGAGGCAGCTAAAGGTCTATCTGTAGTTCTACATCTCTTCTCACTGCTGGAAAACACTGCCAGCTTCCAAAGGCTTTTTCCCAACCTCATTTGCAACTCTCAGGTCTTGCTGCTGGGGGAAGGGGGGAGGTGCTGGTAGCTGAGGGGCTGCCAGGGGTGGCCTGGGACTGCCTCATGCCAGACACCAGCTCCATGTGGGTCACAGCTGGGGCTCCTCTGGGAACTGTGCTTGAGAAAGGGCAAAAATCCAAACAACCAGAGAAGGGAGTGAGAGGGGAAGTGAGAAAAGCAGCCAGCACCAAGAGGGAGGGTGGGGAGGGGATGCTCCAGGTGCCACAGCAGGTTGAGTTTTGCTCACAAGCACAACAAATGTGAGCTGATTAACATCCAAGGAACTAATCCCTTTTTGGTTTGTTTCTTTTTGCTCCCTCCCTGCTAGCACACAGGAACACCTCTTGGTGTGGCTCTGTGATACAGATAATGGGATCTTCCCTGACCTTACACTCAGGAGTGAATCAAACACTAGAAGACTGCTGTGTATTTCATGAAGGCATTCAGAGGATGTTGCTAGATGCACAAATTCAAGAGAACGAAGCATGACCTGGAGCCTTTAGACACTACAGAATCACAGAATGGTTGGGGTTGGAAGGGACTTTTAAAGGTCATCTAGACTACTTCCATCTGGTAACAGCCCTAACTTTATTGACTGTCAGAGAAAGAACCAAACCTCTTGAGTTTTATCTCAGTCATACAGATACCAAAAAGCAAAGCTGCATTTGGAGACAAGTTGAGTAACAAATGTGTGTAGTTAGGCAAAGAGATTTGATCTAACATACTATACTGTCCAGTGCTGGTCTGGTAGATGGGGGTGGGAACAGACATGGAGGTAACAGTGGAGACCCCAGGACTCTCCTCATCTCCTTTTCTTTCCCCAGTATCTTCAGATGAGAGATCTTTCAAAATTTTTCTGTCAAAAGAAAACAGAATGTCTTCAACAGCTCTAAAAACCAGGCAAGAACTACAAACTGCTGGCCCTATCTTCTCTTCCCAAAACAAAGAGGGAAATGTTGGTGGTTAGCAGCTTTTGGAATTAATGGAATTCTGTAGGAGGTGATTCCCTCAGCTCCTTCTCTAATTACATTCCTGTAGCTTCCACACTCTAGGCTTTTCCTGCACTATTTGAATCATTTTAGGAGCTGAGAGCAATTCAAGTCAGCTCCTGGCACGTGACTGCACTTCTCATTCCCACAGAACTCTGTCACTGAGTAAAGTTACAGCTGATAAAACCATTCTCCCCAGGCCACAGCATCTTGAAGCTGATCTCCAGTTAGCCAGCTGATCTCCAGCCTGCTGGAGGAGATGACAGCTAAGGTGGCAGGCTCAGGACCTTGACTGCATGTTTCAGGAGCAGCTGTAGATGAAGCTAGTGCCAGAAGGTGCTGGTTTGGGCTGCTGCAGGTAGCACTCACCGGTAGGATGGGCGACGAGCTAAGATGCCTCTTGCTTTCTGTGAAGAGCCTATGCTGTCTGAGGAGTCCTGAGAATCTTCACTCTCAGACAGAGATACCTAAAGAACACAATCCATGGTGGCTATCTGGTACACTCCAGAAGAGAGAACACATTGTAACTGTCTGTCAGCTAAAGCTCAGCAGCTTCTCCCCATTTATTTATACACTGGCAGCTGGAAAAGCATCCAGCATCTGGATTCGAGTGCAGTGCCCATCACCAGGGAGTGTTTCACACAGCATGGGAAGAAATACAAAGGCTGGCTTTTGTTTTCATCAACATCTTCCAAGCCTGACATGGTCTGAAAGCTGAGCCCTTCCTACACCTGAGGTTGTCTAAGGAAACTGAACAGGAACATCACTTCTGTGCAGGCACAAAGATACAACCTGAAACCCTCCTGCAGCCTGCAGAGCTTCTGCCTGCTGTTGGTCAGAATCTAGGAGTCAAATGATCATAAGACTTAAGGCAGCAGAGTATCAGGGAGTAAATATGCAAGGTATTCTCTCTTCTCTCTACTCCACTGTGTCCTCACCCAGGTGGCCAGTGTTCTTTCTTCTCCTCTGCTGTTCCTCATGACACCCAAGCTAACAGAACATTCAGCTGTGTGCCAGCAACAGCCCCTCAAGGAGAATGCAGAGAAAGAAAGGGCAACCTCCTCCCAACCTTCAGAGAAAGCTACTCCTCTATTATTCCCTTCCCTTTCTTGAGCAACAAAGCTACAGTGGTAATAGAGTAGAGGGGAAGAAAGGAAAGAAAACAGTCAGCAAGGGTCCTGCAACTAGGACATGAGGGCAGGGAAGGGGTTAATGGAGACTCAGCTAAACAACCACCTTCTACACCATGTGCTCCAGTGTTTCCAGCCAAGGGAAATGTGGTTTCTTTTCCATCCCCTGATGTTACAGCTGCAAACACATGAGAGGTTTACTTCTCAGGGTGTCTCAAGCGGCTGGTGTACAAAGAGACAAGTCAGTGACAAGTGACTGTCCTCTAACACAGCTCCTCCAGGCACTGGGGTGGCTACTGCAGTCCTTACAGCCTAACTCCAAGGCCACAGTGCCCAGAGGGCTCTCTGCAGCCAAGAACTGAATGAAGCCCTAAGAGATTCGACTGTTGAACTCCCCAGGCCACCTCTCTGAAGTGGCTTGGACAAACAAATCAGATGGTGAGTGAGTAAGAGACACAAGCAGAGCACTTGGGTACCTCAGGAACAGCATCACAGCACACCTGAGGTGAGCAGCAACAGTTCACCTCCCTCCAGCCAGGTCCACCCTGGCCAAACTCCTCTGCCCTGGGTTATCCCAGTGAGAAATGAATGCTGGTCTTTGGAGCTCAATCCATGGGGGAATTTTGGGTCATCCATCCACCACAAAGTACATTTGTCTCAACCTTCTTTGGTTTGGTTTCTTTTTTGCCTCTTCTCTAGGTGCTGCTAAGCCTCAAGGATTGATGTCCCTTTGTGGTACAGAGGCAAGGAAAACTAACAGGCTCTTAACCACCTCACACCTAAGACTCTCAGTATTTGGGTATTAAACCAGACTGGTTCCATGTTTGGGAAGAGCAACAAAACCTGCAGCTGAGAGTTTGGTTTGTGGGGTTTTTTTTTCCTGCAGTCCAACAGTTTTACTTTCAACTCCACAGGCACCCAGAGCACTGCAAAAACCATTTCAAGCCTCAACAATCCCCAAGAGCTCTGGATTCCCACAGCAGTGTCCCTGGCTTGCTCCCTCTGACTGCAGGGCCAGAAGAGGCTGTGCTGTGGCAGCTTACCTGAACCACACAAGCCTCTGCAAGCCTCTTCACACACAAACCTCCCAGATTATTGGGGATTAACCAGACACTCTGGAGTTACCTGCACTGTTTGCACCTGAGGTGAGTGGATCACAGAAGAGGACTGAGCTGTCTGAATGACTCCCTGGACCTGGACTTGTTCTCCAGGAAGCTGAACAACTGTCAGGGGAGCAGGACCTCGTAGAGACATCTACAAGACAGCAAAGATTCATGAACAACAGCTTTTGCTCCAGAGAACTCAGCAAGTGCATACACATGTAGGAAAACTAGCTGAGAACATGCAGCAGCAGAAGCTTCTTTTAAGTCTAAGTAAGTCACAGAAGGTATCCTTCAAACACAGACCTTTTTGAGGTAGGTACCAGCCCAGGAAGGAGGCTGAAGGAATTACTCATTTGTCTTAGGTGGCTGCAGGCTGAACCTGGGCACTTCTAAAGGCACCACAGTGAAGTGACTTCTTCAGTCACAAGGCTGGGACTAAGTGAGCCCAACTGCTTCCATCTAACTCCAGCCATGTGCACAGACAAAGCCTCACATTTGTGGCAGCTTACTCTATTCTTTCAAGGTTTTATTCCAGTTTAAGAGTGTGTTGGACTTGGCTAAGCTGAAGTAAAAGTGCCTACTAAGTGGCCTTAGTTCTCAGTGGAGTTAGCAGGAGTTAGGGCACTCTAAAGCCAAATGCAAGGATCCACAGACACAGCTTGGGGCAGATCAGACCAACAGTACTGAAGTAATGGGGAAGGCAGCACGAACAATGCACATATTTGCTGCTCTTGGATTGGTTTTCCTTGAAGCAATTGCTATGAGGCTGTGGCTGAAAGATTCCACAAGGAAGAAACCACAAGAGTTCAGTCTAGCTAAAGCTGATCAATCTGCTCAGAAAGGTGAGGGCCCAAGAGCTGTAGGAGAGCCTAGGGCAGAAAGGAGGCTGCAGGAGAGCAGCTCTGTGAGGAAGGACAAAGAGCAGATGTTTCCAGTGAAAAACTACAGCATCTCTTCCTTAATGTTCTGGAATGGTTAAGGTTCTTTAAATGATCAGTTCCAATAAATGCTGTAGCTGGAATCTCACTTTAATTGGCAAAAATTAAATGGGGAGGGAATTCTGAGGAGGTCAGGTGGGGATAGGGCTGGGGGGAATGGATGGAAACTAGAGCAGGGGAGATTGAGATTGGATATGAGGAGGAAGTTCTTCACTATCAGGGTGGGGAGACACTGGCACAGGTTGCCCAGAGAGGCTGTGGAAGCCTCATCCATCCCTGGATGCTTTTAAGGCCAGGCTGGCTGGGGCTGTGGGCAACCTGCTCTAGTGGGAGGTATCCCTGGCAGGCAGGGGGTTGGCACTAGCTGATCTTGAAGGATCCCTTCCAGCTCTGACAGTTCTGTGACTCTATAAAGTTAATGACTGCTGCTGCTCTTACACAAAACACTCTTTACACTCTACCAGGTCTGTATCTCTGATGTTGGACTCACAGCAGCCTTTGCACTTCCAAACTGACTCCAAGTTCTACATGTAGATGAGTAAGTCAATAACCATTCTCCTCACTAAATTTCTTCCCTGCTTTTATCATTCTGGAACAGAGGAAAAGATGAAGGGATCCTTAAGGCTGACCCAGCTACCCTCCCATCTACCACCACTTCCACACTGTACATCAGGCTATCAAGTTCTACCAGCAACTGTTTCCCTCCCACACTTCTCTGTGTGTTGCTAAACCTCAACACCTAATGCCCTTTGGTAGTGCAGAGGCAAGACAAAACCCAAAAAGGCTCTTCACTCCCTCCAATGTTTGCTGAGATTTGGCCCAGGCTTTACCTGTTGAGCAATATGAGAGAGCTGAGCTGCCTGTAGTGTTGTACCTTGTACAGCTGCTGCTGGGGAAGGAGTCACTGAGCTGTTGCTGCTGCTCTTGTGCACCTCTTCCATAATCAGCTACAAGAGAAGGAAGGAGTTGAATGCAGTTAATGATAACTGGCAGAGCAGACAGGTGCCCAGTTCCACTGACACTCTAGAGGAGCTCAGCCCACAATGCTCTGGAGTCCCATGGGGGCATTTCTCATGAGCTCTGTCTCCTTTGGTCTCACTTTTTATGCTGGATCAGCACCACCTTTCTTTGGCACTTCCCTTAAGCTAGCCCAGGCCTTGGTGTGGCTCCTGATGCCTCTCCACTGCCTGTGCCCCTGGCTCTAGGCAGGCTGAGAGCAGCAGTGCCCAGGCTCAGAGCTCATGTCCCATTTCCAGCTCTGCAGTTTGCTGTCAAAGGTATTCACTCAATTTCCAGTTTTCTGCTGGAAAACAAAGAAGCCATGAGATCTAGGAAGGAAACCCAAGCTGAAGCAGTGACACTAAACCTGAGTGAAATCATCCTCCCAAGCTCCCAACCAACCCTAGTTCAAAACAGCTGCAGGTGCACAAAAACCAAAGCAGGGATTCAAAACTCAAAGCAGAGAGAGCTCAGGTTTGAATCCTAATCCCTTCAAGAGTCTCTCTCTGTCTCCAGACAGCAGTGGTTAGGTTCAGCCTGCCCTGAGAGCAGCCCCTCTCCAGCCCTGGGGGTTCACCTGCTCTGAGGGGAAGGGGTGAGTGGGTGAAGCAGCCTAGGGTGTGAGATGCTGCTGGGTGAGCAGTGGGTGAGCCTTCAAAGCCCTTCTGGCAGCCAGAAGGTTTGAGGCTGGTGAGAGCAGAGTTGCTATGAGACTGGAAATTACAGTGCTTTCTGGGGAAATGTGAGTCACTGATTTTCCCTCCTGAGCTAAACCACAGCTCTTGCAGTCTGACATAGCCTCTGAGGGCAAAAAGGCAACGGCCACCCAGAGCTGGATCTTGCTTCTGGGGAAATCCTTACTCATCTGAGGAGCTCCAGGGCAGGGCTCTTCCAGCAAGGTCCTAAGCCAGCACTTTGGGGAGAGAAAGCTGCTGGCTGGGTGACACATGAAACCATAGCCTTCTCAGCACAGAAGAAACGTTCCCCAGCACATGCTGTAACTCCCCCAAGGTATTTATTTCTGTAGGCACAAAATTATTCATCCACAGTTTGAGCTGAAGCAGCAAGAGGAAGGTTTTGGGCTAGAGAGCTGACAGGAGCTGAGCTTCAGCTGTTCTCAGCTTCTGGAAATCTTCAGCTGATCCAAACTCTCCCTTTGCTAAGATTATCACATCACACCACGTCCCTCCCTGCTGCTGGTAATGCAACGGTGTGAAACTTCCCCTCGGCACCGTCAGGAGGGGATCTGGAGGAGGAGGATCCTGCCCCGCCTCACCCCGGGCAGGAGCAGAGCAATCCCGTTCCACCCTCCTCCTTCCCTTCCTGCTGCTGCTCAGCTCTCCCGAAAGGTGGCAAGATCTGCCCGAGGGACACTGCTTGTACACCCTCAAACGGAGCTGTAGCTTTTCAGAAGGCAAAACATTGTCCATTTGGTGCCCCTGAGAAGGGAGACAAAGCCCAAGGCTCTCTGTCAGACTGAAATCCAGGCGACAGCAAAAAAACAGAGCAAATTTCCAGTGCTACAGAACTCCTCCATTCATTTCTGTAGTGCTAAACCACACTCTGCCTGCCTCTCTCTCTTTTACTGTTTCCCCTCTGCCTGACTGCCCCCTGGCAGACTCTCACCAGCCCCAAAACAGGCTGCAGGAGTGAAACCGAGAGCTCTAAACCCACCCGAAACAAACAGGCTGGGGAGAAAGCACAAAGGTTTCCTGCTGCTCTCTCTCTTCTAGGTGTGAAGTGCTAATGAGAGGAGCAAAAGAGAAAGCAGTTCCCATTGCAGATAGGATTTGGCAAGTTCCCTTCCCCTCTGCTTCCTCTGCAATGATTAAACATTCTAGGAATCTCAGTCAAATAATAACAACAATAATCATGTTTAGCAAGTGACTGGAGCAAGGTGGAATTCCTGCTGCCTCCCACTCCTGCCTGGCCCAGGGGCACTACCTGGCATCCCCTGGCAGTCTCACAGGAGGACTCCCTTGTCTCTCTCCTCTTACAACTCCCAAGATGAATTTTCCATGGGGATGGCCTCCTCTGAACACCTGAAGCAGCAACTGCCATCTGTCAGCTCTCAGAAAGGCAGTGCCAAGGGGAAACCTCCACCTGCAAGTTCTCAGCTTAGGAAAGAAGCACCAAGGATGGAAAATACACCAGGGCTCCAGCTTCTGCCACCACAGTGAGAATGACCTTTCTGACACCAGAAGAGAGCTGAGAGCAGCTGCAGACTTTGGGGTGAAGGAAGTTTTCCATGCCACAGAGTTACTGACAGGAGGGAGTTCAGAAGAGCAGCAGCCAGTGATCTCTCAGCCAGAGAACAGCACAGCTGCTCCATTCTGCATGGAGGCCACCTGCCTATTACCAGGCAGGTAAGGAAGATCCCTTCCAGAATTCATCATCCCAAAGTTCATCTATCTCCTCCCAACACCTCCTTCCTTAGCTTGAGCCCCTCAAAGCCCCTTCAGTGGCTGAGGAGCATCAATTCAGGCAGAGTAAACGGATAGGCAGGAAAACACTTCCCCTAATCCTGAAGTTCATGAACCCTTCCAAAACACTGAGGGGCTGAGACACCTTCCCTGGGCAGTAACAATCCCTGATCCCCTCAGAGACACCTTCCCTGGGCAATACCAATCTCCACAGGACTCTGAATCACTCTTTACTGAAGTGTCCCACAAACAGCTGCTGCTCTCCTGTGCCCACTGCTTTGCTACAAACACACATCACCCAAGACAGCAATTCCCTCTGGTTCCAGACTCATCAAATCACTGAATTCCAGCTTCAGAGCAGCATCAGGAGGCACAGAGTAAGATCATGGAACACAAAAGCCACATATTCATGCAAAGAGAAGGGAGCTGCAGTGTGAGAGCACCAAAGGAAGAAGCCAAGTTCTCTTTTGCCCTTTCCAATCCAGCAGAGGAAAGGCCTAACCTGTATGTCAGCAGTGAAGGATTGTGAGAGGCAACTGTTTGGGTTTTCTCCCTTTCAAGGAGACTTTGCAAAATCAGAGAGCAAAGAATGCTGGGCACAGGCTTTTCTGCTCCAATCCTAAGTGACAAGAGTCAACCACTGCCACACACAAACCCCAGGCTGCCACTGAAAGCAGCTGCTGGAATGATGCTTAAATCTGGTGACCTTGTGGATTCTTAGTGTCTCCAAACAAGCTCTGTTCCCCAGCCACAACACCTCAGATACCAGCTACTTCACTGTGCAATGAAGACACTTGGGGAAAGGTTTTTTCATCCAAAAGCCTGACAGAACTCCAGGGTTTTTTCCAGGAGCGACTGGAAGCCAGAGGCAAAGAGCACATCCTAGCAGCTGATGCCAGCAAGCAAGCGAGAAGATTTGAGTCAGTGTGCCCAGTTACGGGTCTGGATCTTTCTCCAAACACACACCCCAATACTCCCCAGAACTCCAGGAGTCCTTTCCGTGTGTGTTTTCTTCCAGCCAGCCCCCGCCCCTGCCTTCTGCAAAGAAATGAAGCTTCCTGAGCGCTCCCGTGACCAGCAGCCGCAGACAGAAGAGCCTGCGGTCAGAAAACATCCATATTCTATTGACAGGAGGGATCCTGACAGCAGCGAGAGGAAAAGCTCAGCGCGATCATTTACAAACGATCTGCATCCAGCCGCCTCCGATCAACCCGATACTCACTGCCTTGCGTGCTGGATGACACCGAGGCTCACAAAGCCGGTACTCAGTCAAACATGAAGGGAAAGAGTTAACCACCGCCACCAGGGGACAATCACTCTATCTGTCACCTGTCAACGGCGAGGGTCTCCGCAAAGGAGACCACTGCTGCCCTTCGACTGCAGACACACTCAGACAGAGGGGCGCTCCCGGAGTCCGGGGGACGCCTTCTACCCGGCCCTCCGCCACCCTCCCCCGGCTCAGGAGGCTTCTCCGTGCTGCCGACCCTGCCCCGAGACCCGGGAGGAACCAGCACCCGGAGCTCAGCGGGGCCTGGGCCCGGCGGCAGCCGCAGGCCGCGCGGGGAGCCTCGGGCCCGGCGCACCTGGCTGGGGCTGCGGGGCGGGAACTCCTGCGGGGTCCTCGGCAGCGGCCTCCCGCCGGGAAGGGGCGAGGCGGCTCCCGGCTGAGGGGAGCGGCCGCGGCGCTGCTCGATCCCCGGCCTGTGGCGGGACTCGGCCATTCCCCCGCGGCCCGAAGGAGAGCGAGCTAAGGGCTGGGACCGCGCCGGGCGCTGAGGGAGGAAGGGAGAGGAGGCGGCGCGGCCTTGCCGGGCCTGGCCTAGGCCCCGCGGCCGGCGGGGGCGGCGGGAGCGGCCGCTCCGGGCCCGGCGGGGGCGGAGGGGAAGGGGCGGGCGGACCAAGTNCACGGGGCCCCGCAGGAGGAGGCTAGAGCGCCCGCTCTGGCGCCGCCTCTCAGCCGGCGGTTCCCAACCACCGGCAACCGTCGAGAGGAGGAGATAGAGCGCCGCCGGCCCGAGGGCGGGAAGGTGCCGTGGGTGGCTCGCGCGGCCCTCAGCGCGCAGGCCGCGGCCTGAGCCCGGCCCGGAGAGCTCTTCCCTGCCGGAAACGTACCCTTATTACCTCTATCCCCACCCGAGACATGGGGGGACAGAGCCACGCGTGAAACAAAGCGCCAAGCAGCAGAAAAAGCGCCGAGAGTGGCTTCTGTCCCCGCCAGAGACCTGGCCTGGCCTTCCAGCGCAGGGGCCCAGCAGAGGCTCCGAAGGCTGCGGCTGTTTGGCTGCTTTAGAGGAGCTCTGGTAGTGAAAAGGCATTTCGGGCATTGCCCACGGATTGCTTAGGCCGAACCGAGGTTGGAGCGGGGACGATTTCAGCTGCAGTTGCTCACGAGTGGGGCAGCCCTGGTCGTTTGTTCTCTGCATCAGAAGCTATCGAAGGTTGCCAGCAGCAGCGCAGCGCTGAGGTGACAAACCCTCCTCCCACAGGGACTGTCCTCGCTGCATCCTTCAGGAGCACAGCAGCAACATACAGAAGTGCCTGTAGAACATTGTACTGGCAAGTGCCTGGAAGTGCTAAGACAAACACTTCCCATCAATTTTCTAGCATCTTCTGACTGTCATCCTAACACAAGCTGTACAGTATTGTATTAGAAAAGGTTTTGATGAAAGCTTTAGTGTAATAAATGTTTCCCCCTTGCTGCCACATGGATCCCTCACATCACTCCATTTGCAGTTTTCAATGTTCTTCTTGTAGCTCTACTTTCCTGAAGTCCTCTAGTTCTATCTTGAGTTCCCAACTACTTCATCCCTATAAAGTCAAACTAACCAGTGCTGGCAGATGAATTACTCATTTGCACCAACTCCTGACAATTCCTTCCACAGCTACTGCTGAAAAGCTTCAGCATTCTCCATGGTTTTCTGCCTGAGGATGACACCAAGTTTTAGCTCCAGTTAGCAGCAGCTGACACTGGATGAAGTAATGATAGCAGAGAACATGCCTGGGCTGGAGCTGTTGACAAGAACAAGACATTTGGGAGATGGGATCACTCCACTCTAAATGGATTTATGGAAAGATCTATTGGCTGTTTCAGTTTGCTTGATCAATACAACAATTGAAAGTTCATTAGCTGGTGGCTGGGGCCTTTCTAAAGGAGATTTCCCCACTCTTTAGCAAATGATTTTAAAATACAGGCAAGGTTTCCTGAGAGATTTTCAGGAGAAAATTGCTGCTCATCATCTGTAGGAAATCATGAGTCTCAGCAGAGTCTGACCAGAACCAAGCCCATTCATCAGTGCAGGCAGAGATGGTAGCTGTGTTAGATTCATTCCATCCTAGGAATGTTCCTGAGGTTAGCTCTGGTCAGCGTGACATCTCAAATGCCACCAGAGTTTCTATTTCATCAGCTCACACAAACCCTTCCAACAGTTTGTCCTCCCAAGGAGAAAACCTCTCACATCCCTCTGGGAATCCCCAAGCTTTGAGAGCCTAAACATCCCTCCCCAAATCCCAGTTCAAAGTGAAACAAATCAGCCCTGAATCCCAACCAGAATGGGAGTTTAAAAGTACTCAGTAACAGAGTAAAATCCCAAGCACAGGCAGATCAGGCTTCAATCTGCACCTAGCTCTAGCTGGGTGAGCGAGCTCAGCTGCAGCTCTTGGTGTCCACAGGTAAATGCTGCAGGAACGAGACAGCTCAGGCCAGCCCCAGCAGGGAGCTCAGCTCTGAGCTCAGCCCCTCACAGCCTCAGGTCTCAGCCACCTCTACACACAAGTGATGCAATATCCTTGCAAAACCCCTCCCAAACTCTCCCCTTTCAGCAGGAGCAATGCTCCAGCTCCCGTCTGCTTCCCTTCAAGCTCCCCCTCAGCCAATCCCTGGGAGAAAGAGCAGCCCAGGAAGCCAGGAATTGATCAGGCATCAATATTTATTAACACAAGACAAAGGAAACACAATCAATGCGTTAATGAACACTGTCCAGCCAGGGGTTAAACTTCCACAGGGAGCTCGAGCTCTAACTTGAAATAAATAAAACCTTTATACATAATTACAGGATGCTGTAAGTCTGAGGGGGACAACGGGAAAGAGGGGGACAGAAATGAAAGCAGAAATGGCATCTAGGGCTAAGAATGGCTCTGGTTTGTCCAGCCTCTGGAGGACAGTTAGTATGAGACAGCTTAATCACATGGATTTAAACCAGGAACGCAGTGCAAACGTGAACAAAACAGGACCTGAAGCTACCTGTACCCACACAGCTGGCTTGGGGAAGGGTCAGAAACAGTCAGACATAGAAAAGAGTTGAGTTCCAAGTGTTAAGAACTGCCAGGGTTTGGTTTTTGCTCAGTTTCACTGCAGCTGTTAGCTGGGCAGCTGATGGACAAGAGCAGTAGGAAATCCTCTGCCTTCTGCAACTGGCTCAGCTGCAAAGCCAGCCTGGTGTGGAGCAGGGACTGGACACTGCTCAGCAGCTAGGGAGCAGGAAGCCAGCCCCCAGCCTGCCCACACAGCACCAGTGGCTCTGCTGCCTTCTGAAGCGTCTCAGGTTTGTTCTCGACACCAAGCAAGCACTGGAAAGCCAAAGGGTTTCATCTCCTGACAACCTTCCCACCACAGCCAAAGAATCCTTCACCACTTTGGAAGAACAAAACTGATCCCAACCTCAAAGAGGCCAGCAATGAAAAAATAGGTAGCACTTAGTGCTGTACAGTTAGTTACCTCACAGGGATGTTGTAAGGATTAGGTGATCTCCTCATCTACAGAGGAAGGAGCAGAAGGAGCGAGGTGACCTGTGGCAAGCCATTAGCAGAGCTGGAATCAGAAATTGGGGGAGGTTCCAGACTCTTCCTCCTCTCCAGTATTGCTGCTTTTGGCTGTGCCAAACGTGGACAAAAGCACTCAAAAGTCCAAACTGGCCAAGCTGCTCTCCAGCACCTCCTGGCCTAGCAAGAGTGGAATGTTAGCTCATCCTAGGGGCAGGCTTTGTAAACTCACAGCTCTCCAACAGCCAGACAGGGAACATCCAGAACAAAGATTAGGAGAACACAGGAAACTTGCAGGATAAAACCTCCAAACTGTAAGAAACTATCAAGACCTAGCCAAATAAAAACCAAGGGCAAATAAAAACATCAAAGTAATTCAGTCTATCAGTCCAAAATCCCACTGCAGAGTCACTCTGCCACGGACTGGGAACCTCAGCCAAAGCCATCCCTGCCTGCTTTATCACCAGCAAAAGCTAACCCTAGACCTGGACTGAACTCCACCTCACTGGCCAAATCATCTCCTGAGACCATTGATCAAAAGCTTTCATCTGAGCAAGACAAAGCTGGAGGCCATGGGAACGTTGGTCTGAAATGGGCAACACTGCAGCGAAGCTGAAGAGCAAAGCAGCTGCTGTGCAGGAGGAGAGGCCAAGCAAGAGATGCTTCACACCTACTGAGGAGACCTTGCTGGCTGCAGAGGCACAGCAGTGTCTGTGCCCTCCACACCCTCAAGAAGTTGTAGCACCAGAGCCCCAGCCACACCTCTCCCTCTCCTCCCTTCTGTGGCCAAGTTGTTACAAGTCAACCCATCAGAGACTTCAGGCAGAGAGATTTCAGGCCACCACCACCTCCAGAAGCCAGGCAGTGTCCCAGCTGCTGGGGGAATCACCTGCCCCAGCCAGGAAGCAGGCCACCACCACCACCAACTCCCCCCCTGGAGCTCTCTTACTGCTGAAGCAGCTGCAGGAACAGCACCTGGTCCAAGATGTGCAGTGGTGACTGAAGTGTTTGCCACCAACTCTCAGGTCTAGACTGACCAGAGTAACTCCCAGTTTCTGAACCTATTCCCCCCCCCAAAAAACGTTTCTCACAACTATCACCGAGGTTTCCTGTCTGAAGTGGGAGACTCTGGTCTGCAGAGAGGAGCTAACAAAGCACCCAGAGGCTTTCAAGGCTTTGCTCACAGCTCTGCTGAGCTCAGCTCTGGTCAGTGCCACAGGATCTGCAGAGTTCACACTGTAAACCTTTTACAAACTGCCTAAAAGCTGTCAATGAGGTAATCTGGAAAACTTTAACAAGTTTATTTACACTGTATACCAACATTTGACTCAAAAAACCCCCCAACCAACCCCAAACCCCTGCTGCAGTCTCTGCCACCAGCTCTCACTGCTTCCCAACTCCTGTTTTCTTACCATCCCCAGGAACTCTCTTGTTCTTAGAAGATTATCAGGTATTAAAGGGAGGTTATTTTGAGCCAAAGCTTAAGCACTGCCTCTCAGCCTGCTCTGCAACTGCTTCCTAACAGTAGGAGTTTACACCTGCTGCTCTAAGGCTTCTGTTTCTTTCCACTGACTGTGTGGAAGCTCCCATGTTCATTTGCAGAGTCCAGAACTGCTCTGCCTCATGTCTGTGCCTCCTCCTAGAACAGAACTGCCTCCAACTCACAGCCCAGAAGCAGAGAACTCCTTAAGGAATGCTCTGAGAAGGGCAGGTTGTTGCCTCCCACTTCACATTCAGGCCTGTTTACACTGTTTCTTGCTCCACCAGGAGGAAGCTGCATGGAACAATGACTGCAGAGCTCAGGCAGTGAGTTGGAACTGGGGCAGTCTGCAGGATGAGTTCTGCCCCTAAAGCCCAGGCTGGAGGCAGAGGCTGTCACTCAGCTGCACCATTTCAGTCAAGGGTTGGGGCCCTGCACTGCCATTTCTCCCTAATTCCAGGCTGCTGCTGAAGTTCAGCCTCTCTTAGGAAGATGTGCTTTCAAATGACAGCTTCCTCACATGCTAGGACACCCTTCTGGCCAGCAACAGAAGACTCCACACTGGAATCAGAAAGGTGGTGGTGGAGAAGATGTGTTCACCTCAGCTGAGCTCTCTCACCAAATGTCCTCATGTTTAAGGAGCACAGGAGTTACCAGTCCTTCCAACAGCTCCCACCTTCAGCTGTCCTTCCAGCAGCTCCCACCTTCAGCTGTCCTTCCAGCAGCTCCCACCTTCAGCTCTCCTCCTTCTCCAAGTCCATTTCCTCAGTGAATTATGTATAATCATATTTACATATTTAAAATATAGGCAAACTTCTCTTTCAAGTCCAGAACTATGTGAGTAACTCTTTAAGATTCCCTAGGTTATTGATTTGGTCATGGCACAATTTCTTCAGGAAGTTGTGATCCCATGGAATGAGTAACTAGAGCAGAGAGGCAAAGTACATTAGCTAGCAGGGAACTGCAGGACTCTTGAGGACCCTTTCCTTAATAGTTTCTTATCTTAACTAAACAAACCCTCCCCTTAGAGACTCCTAAACCAGTAGTAGATAAAAATACAACTATGTACAACAGAGGAAAAAAACCAAAAGCAAGGAACACTCCTGTAAAGGCCTTGGGAGTTGTGTGGTCACACACTTGTCCCCTTTGCATCTTCTATAAAGCTAAGATTGCAGTAAACTGCTCCAAAATGTTTGCCCCTGCCTGCCCCCTGCCCTCAGCAGCTCCTTCCTGTGAGCTCAGGAGACCCCAGATGAGAGGGGAGGGAATATGGCAACGAGCTCCAACTTCAGATCAAGTATTAGTCATTTTTTGTTTCCCACCAGCTTGATGTCCAGAGCCACCCTTCTGTCCTTCAGTGGTGCCCACACAGAGGTTCTGATCCTCTTCTCTCCTCTCCTCCCCACCACACCTCACATGTTGTAGGCCACATAGATGGGGTCCAGCTGGTCTGCCAGGAAGCTGTCCCGCAGGTGCATTCGCTGCTTCTCTCCTCTGGAGTTGATGGGGATCACTCCAGGATCCACCACCACCACCACCCCTACAATCAGGTAATGTTCTTCCAGCACCACGTTTGTAACTAGAGGAACTAAATCCAGGGCTTCCTGTTCACAGCCACACAGCTCCACAACCACCACCAGCAAGTTGGTCCATGTGAAAACAGCACTGGAAGTTAAAGAGGGGGGAAAAAAAACAAGCAGAAAACCAAAGTTATTTTCACCAAGGTTCCAACTCCTCAGCCTTAGGTGGGAGTTTACCACCTGCTGGGGGCTGCATTTCCTCCTCACCTCCCTCCAAGAAGACCCAGTCCTGCTGTGTTGGAACTGATCTTTGACACATCTCATAGAACCCTAGAATGGCCCAGGGTGGAAGGGACCTTAAAGATCAGCTGGTTCCAACCCCCCTGCCATGGGCAGGGATGCCAACCACCAGCCCAGGTTGCCCAGGGCCACATCCAGCCTGGCCTTGAACACTGCCAGGGATGGGGCAGCCACAACCTCTCTGGGCAGCCTGGGACAGTGTCTCAGCACCCTCTGGGTAAAGAACCTCCTTCTAATTTCAACTCTAAATCTCTCCTCCTTCAGCTTGTATCCATTCCCCTTTGTCCTGCTGCAGTCTGACAGCTGAAAAGTCTCTCCCCTTCTACCTTCTAATCCCCTTTAAGTACTGGAAGGCTGCTAGGAGATCCCCCTGAAGCCTTCTCTTCTCCAGGCTGAACAACCCCAACTCCTTCAGCCTATCAAACCATGCCTCCACACAGAGACTACCTCATGCTCCCAGTGCTACCTAGAGTGACACACAAACCAAATGCTGCTTTCACTGACTCAGATACAAATGATTCCTCACAGCACAAGGCAGGAAATCATCATTTCCACTCTGAGTGAATGAATGCTTGTGAGAAAACACTGAGTCAGGCAGCTCAGTATTGCTCTGATCTGTAGATGGGCAATGAGGTGCTTGGCTTGCTGGTGGCAACACAAGAAAGACAAATGTATCTGGATTTGCCTTTTTTTCCCCCTTTTCAACCCCTCCCTCTTAAAAGTCTGCCCCTTTGCAGCACCAGTGCCCCAGCTGTGTGTCAGGATGGGCTCCTGAGGCTGCTTTACCATTCAGCAATGCTCCTGTGTGTCCTGGCCACCGAGGTCTCGATGTCGATGGGGTGATAGCGGAGACCTCGCAGCTCCAGGGTCTCATCCAGGGCTCCCACCACGTACAGGGCATCGTGGCGCTCTGCAGGGAGAGAGGGGAGTGAGGAGCAGGATGCTGTGACACCAGGAAACCACAGAATCACAGGAGAGGTTAGGCTGAAGGCACCTGGAGATGTTATCTAGTCCAACCCCACCCCTGCAGTCACAGCAGGGACATCTGCAGCTAGAGCAGGTTGCTCACAGCCCCAACCAACCTGAGCTGGGATGGTTCCAGGGATGGGACATCTCCCACCTCTCTGGGCAGCCTGGGCCAGGCTCTCCCCACCCTCAGGGTGAAAAAGTTCTTCTCTCTCTCCAGTCCAAATCTCCCTCTTTCAGTTTCAAACCACCACCCCCTGTCCTGTCACAATAGGTCCTGCCTGAAAGTCTGTCCCCATCCTTCCTGGAGGCCCTTTAGGTACTGAGAGCTCACCAGAAGGTCTCCCTGGAGCCTTCTCTTCTCCAGGCTGAACAACCCCAACTCTCTCAGCCTGGCCTCACAACAGAGGGCTTCCAGCCCTCAGATCATTGTTGTGGCCTCCTCTGGCCCTGCTCCCACAGGTCCATGCCTCTGCTGTGCTGAGGACTCCAGAGCTGGCCCCAGCACTGCAGCTGAGGTCACCTCAGAGCAGAGGCCCTGCACACAGTTGGCTTCTCCCTGCTCTGCTGGCCACACAGGAGCCCAGCACACAGTTGGCTTCTGAGCTGTAAGCTCACATGCCTGGCTCATCCCCAGCCTCTCATCCAACAGCACCCCTAACTCCTTCCCCACAGGGCTGCTCTCCACCCCTCAAGCCCCAGCCTGCATTACTAACGGGGGTTACTCTGACCCAGGTGCAAGACCTTGCACTTGGCCTTGATGAACCTCAGCAGGTTCTCAGAGGCCAACTCCTCCAGCTTGCCTAAGCCCCTCTGCAGTGCCCACCACACCTCTCAGCCTGCTGTCACCCCCAAACCTCCTAAGGGCACCCTTCACCCCACAGAGCAACCACGACACGGGAGTTCAGCGACACCAAGGTGCCTCCTGCAGCCAAGACACGGGAGTTCAGCGACACCAAGGTGCCTCCTGCAGCCAGACAGGTGGATCAGGACTGAGGAGGAAGGAAAAGTGTTCCCTGAGCAGGCAGCCCAGCCCCTGGCACACCTCCTGTGGCAGCTGTGAGCTCTGTCCTACGCACGAAGCCCAGGTAGCCGGTGCGAGCCCAGAGCGTCTGCGCGGCGTCGCCGAAGCTCAGGCGCGTGTTGAAGTGATCGGCCTGCAGGCTCTCGTTGTCGTAGATGGTGTAGTAGCCACTGGCTGTGTGGGGGCTGTTCACCCAGATCTGGATAGGGAGAGGCAAAAACAGCTATAAAACCACAGCATCTGCTAAGTTTTCCAGCAGGGAATCACAGAATCAGGGAGGTTGGAAGAGGTCTCTGAGAGCAGCGAGGCTAACTCTCAACCTGTCGTCACCCACGGCACGAAACCATGGCCCCAGGTCCCACATCTAGATGGTTTCTGAGCCCCTCCAGGGGTGGTGACTCCTCCACTGCACTGGGCAGCCTGGGCCAATGCCCAACAACAAGACATTTTCCCTGGTGTCCAACCTGAACCACCCCTGGGGCAGCCTGAGGCCATCTCCTCTTGTCCACTCCCTGGTAACCCAGTAGAAGAGCCCAAGCCCCAGAGGTTCTCTCTTGAGCTAAGATTTTCCAGGTGCAAACACTGTTCCAAACACCCTGCAGAAGCTGAGAACTGCCTCTGGCAGATCTGCTCTCCCAGTAACTGTCAGCTGAGGATTAACTGAGTAAAGCTGCAGGTGTTTGGTAACACCCCCAAATTCTGAACCCCCCACAGCCAGAGCTCAGCTTCAAGGCCTCCAAGTTATCACCACTCACAAGCAACAGAGGGAAGACAGCTCAAGATGCAGATGACAGGAGAAAGTCCCCAGACAGGGAAACTTCCACTTACCTCCCCAAGGTGAGAGTCTCCCAGAGGCCCTTTTGTCTCAGGATTGACAATGACCACTTTGACTCCAGGAAGAATCTGAAGAGCACAAAAAGGAACATGTGATCCTCAGGGAATGAGCTTCACACACACAGCTGAAGCACAGAGGTTGTTCCCTGGCCTCCAGAAAGGCAGCAAACTACAAACAGGTGTAGAACATGCTAGGACATGGACACTGAAGTATGCTAACTGTATTTTGGGACTCAGGAACCACCATGGCTAAGGGACTCCAGGTCTGTTAAGTGTTGCTAGACTTTGAAGTAAAGGGTAAAAGCTACTGGGAAACATCTGTTTGTTAATGCATTTCAAGAAGGCAGGAAGAGCTCCAGTAAATCCCAAACACTTGCTGATTTCAAGGTGACAACAGGAGACACTTTTGATACAGTTCATTCACTGGAAACAATTACAGGATCCCTGGAACCAGCATGGTTAGGGGCTGGGAGGGACCTCTGGGATCAGCCAGGCCAACCCCAACCCCCCTGCCCCACCAGGGGCACCCCCAGGGTCACCTCCAGCTGGGCTGGGAATCTCTCCCCAGGAGGAGACTCCACAGCCTCTCTGCAAAGCCTGGGCCAGGGCTCTGCACCCTCACCCCAAACAAGCTTCTCCTCCTGCTCAGCTGCAACCTCCTGACTTCCAGTTGGTGCCCAGTGCCCCTTGGCCTGGCCCTGGGCACCACTGAGCAGAGTCTGGCCCCAGCCTCTTGACCCCAGCCTTCAAGCTCTTGCTGGGCATTGAGCAGCTCCCCTCTGGGGCTGCTCTTCTCCAGGCTCAGCAGCCCCAGGGCTCTCAGCCTTTCCTTCTGCCAGAGCTCAGAGCTGCTTCAGGTCCCTCAGCATCTCCCTAGCCTCCCCTGGCCTCTCTCCAGCAGTTCCTTGTCTCTCTGCAGCTGGGGAGCCCAGAACTGGAGCCCAGAACTCCAGCTGTGGGCTGCCTAGGGCAGAGGAGGGGGGCAGGAGAACCTCCCTGGCCCTGATGCTCCCACTCCTCTGAATGCAGCCCAGAATTTTCCCAGTTGTTTCAGCAAAGCATGCTCTTAAATCAAGACCAGGAACAGTGTGACCAACTAACTATCACCTCTTCTCATGCCATGCCACAAGATGACCTGTCCTAGCTCCATGCCTACACTGTAAGAGCCATGAAAACCCCTGGGTGCTCCTCAGCTGCTGGGTCCCATGCCAAGGGATCAGGCAATTACCTTCCCAGATTCTGAAAGCAGCAGGCTCTGGGGAGCTCCTCGTTCCACCAGACGTACTCTGAGGGGGAAAGGAAACATTGTCAGGGGGAAAGGAAAGAAACAAAGAGAGCTGAAATCTACTGAGAGCTGTGTGGCAGCTCAGCACCATCACAACAGCTGACAGATAGTTACTGAGTGAGTTGAGGTGGAGTTACTGTACCTGTCATGTCTCAAGGATTTCAGATCTACGTACACTGTGGTGGGATCAGGCCCAGATGTTCCCTGGAGAGGTAACATTAACAAAGAAACAAGTCAGGGTGAAGAGAGCTAATGCAGCTGCAGGAGTCAGGGTGAAGAGAGCTAATGCAGCTGCAAGAGTCAGGGTAAAGAGAGCTAATGCAGCTGCAGGAGTCAGGGCAAAGAGAGCTAATGCAGCTGCAGAAGTCAGGGTAACTTCTTCCTGAGCTCATGAACATCTCCAGGGGTTCCAGCAGTTCCCATTTCCCCAGCTCTGCAGCTGCACTAAGGGCAACCCTTCAGCACAGGCTGTTTGCTCTCAGCCAAGCCCACCACCAGTGGGATGCACCTCTGGGGAGTGGGGAGCTGCTCTGCAGACAGCCCAAACACTCAGCTACCAGTGCTGGGGCAACTGGAGGCATTGTTTCCATGGACATAAACAGTTCTCTCATGTCCTCTTCCAGCTGTTTTGAGCATCTGTGCTATAATCTGGCTGAGGAGAAGAAGAGAAGCTGCTTAAATCTTCTGCCAGCTGCTGTCTGCAGAGCACTGGGGGTGATGCTAACCACGGAGTTTGTCAGTGCAGAGCACAGGGGAAGCTGGAAATGTGCTGCCAGAGCCCAAGAGCTGCACTGGCCAGGGCTCAGTCACCTGTAAACAGATGGCCACGTTGACTCTGGACCCAAAGGTGGTGCTGACAGCACGAGATGAGAGGCCAATGTCCTTGAAGAGTTTGGAGAAGGAGTGGGTGAGGGCAACTCGTGGCCTCTCCTCTGCCACCACCACACAGGTCCGGACACAGGACAGGTTAATTCCTCGTGCCTGGCCAGAAGGAGAGCAAAGGATTAGGTCTGTTAGTGCCCTCTGCCAAACTCCCCCAAGATCTGGCCCCTCACAACACAGGGCATTTGTTTTCTATCCCTGGAAGCCCAGAGAAATCACTCCAGAAAAGTAGGGTAAAGCCTGTGCTTGTCTGGTCATCATCAGCTGGGGCTGAGCAGAGCCCAGAGACACTGCTGCAACAAAACCTGCATGAACAGAGCATCCCATGCTCCTGCATCATCAGCTGGGGCTGAGCAGAGCCCAGAGACACTGCTGCAACAAAGCCTGCATGAGCAGAGCATCCCATGCTCCTGCAGGGCTCTTCAGCTGAGGTTGCATCTGCTACCCACTACTGATGCAGATGGAAACCAAACGAAGGCAGAGTAAAGTCAGGTACTGGGATTACACTGAGTCCTCAACAGAACTGGGACCAGACTCCACTCCTCTTTCCAGAGAGGAGCAGGAATGCAGCCAGCAGCCCCAGCCAGTGTCTGGATCTGTGTGTGTGGTGCTGTTTGGTTGGTGACACTCCCCAAAGCAGACACCTTCAGAACAAGACTGATCCTTCACCTCACAGCTAGGATAAACTATTCCAGTTAACCAAAACCAAACCCAAAGCACCTCAAGCATTTCAGTGAGGAAGTTCTTCCCTGTCAGGGTGGGGAGACACTGGCACAGGTTGCCCAGAGAGGCTGTGGAAGCCTCATCCATCCCTGGCAGCTTTGAAGGCCAGGCTGGCTGGGGCTGTGGGCACCCTGCTGTAGTGGGAGGTGTCCCTGGCAGGCAGGGGGGTTGGAACTGGATGATCCTTCAGGCCCTTTCCAACTCTGGCAGTTCTAGGATCTATGTAGCTATTTTTTCCCCCTTGCTCTCATCTCCCAGGAGCAGACTCCTCCATGCAGCAAGTGCCTCCCATGTGCCTCACACCATGTGCAGCTCTCAGCCTTCACTGCAGACTCTTACATAAGCAATGCCTCTGCAGAGCATCCTGCTGCTGCTCTCCTCCCTCCAGGCTCTGCTCAGCAGCCTCTGACACTCCCTGCCCAAGGTGCTGCCTGCCTACCCTGGGACACAGCCACTCCACATCAAGCCCTGTCATTTCCTGGGGCTGCAAACATGTTTTGTTGGGCTTTGATTTCCCTTTGTGTGTCTGGCTTTTCCTGCCTGAGCAAGCTGAGGGCTGGAGACAAGCAACAGGAAATCTGCTGGATGAAACAATTGTTTCCCTTTGGTTTCCTACCAGAGTTTCCTTCATTTGGGCAACATAGACATGCAGGAAACATTTCTTACCTTTAACATTTCAACTTGGTTCCCAAGTCCCTTTGTGCAGAGTTCCATGACTGAGTAGGAACAGAAAGTGTCCCTTATTTTATACTGGCTGACAGTAGATAACCAGAGGAAAAGGTTGGATTCCAGCTCCATAGGAGGAATTAAAATTGACTGGTGTCCAGAATACACACTGTGAAGAACAGGGAGGAAGGAAAACATTGGTTGTGTGGCATGGAGTTGGTCTTTAAGTTAATGTTCCTCTATTTTCATGTTACTTTCCTGCTAGCCCAAAAGCAGGCTGGGAGACTCTGTGTCTGAGGGCTAGCTCCAGGGCTCAGCCCTTCTGGAGCAACAGCAGTTTAAAAATGAATGAACAATTCCTAGATTCAGCAAGGTGCAGAGGCACTGTCAGAGGCCAGGAGAAGTGGCTCAGCCCCACAGCTTACAGAATGGAAACTCCCTTGCTGCAAGACAGAACCAGGGAAGAAAGGCAAGAGAAACACTCTTGAGCCAGTCAGATGGGGCAGCACAAACACAAATCAAGACAGGGTAAGGAACAGGGAGCAGATTATTGGCAGCTCAAAGCCAAACTCTCCTCTTCCTGTAAATCAGTCATTTTGGTCATGTCAGCATCACCAGTCTGGAACCACAGCAGATGAAGACATGCACTGCCATGTCCCTTCTGTAACCAGCCAAGAGTTAATCTCTTCCTCCCCCTCCCCCCATCAGAAGCCCTACCTGCAAAGGCACCAGAGCACAAACCCCAGGCCACAGTAGGGGTCCAGACAGATTGCAATCTGCCGAGAGGAGTAGAGCTCACACTGCAGCTTGATCGCCCTGCAGAGGCCACTCACTGCTGCATGGGACATCTGGGACACAAGAAATGGGAGACAAACTGTGCTGAGAGGCAAGGACATCAAAGCAGGGACTTCAACAAGACAGGCAGGTAAGAATAAAGCCAGGTTTGCCCTGTAAACACTTCTCCAGAAACTCTGATTCCTCTTCCTTCCTCTGCTGCAGCAGAAGCAGAGCAGTGCAGAGCTGTCTGGGCCATGCTGCTTCTTGAGACTAGAAGTCTAAATGTGGACTGGAAATTAGGAGATTCTTCACCCAGAGGGTGCTGAGGCACTGGCACAGGCTGCCCAGAGAGGTTGTGGCTGCCCCATCCCTGGCAGGCTTCAAGGCCAGGCTGGATGTGGCCCTGGGCAACCTGGGCTAGTGGTTGGCAGCCCAGCCCATGGCAGAGGGTTGGAACTAGCTGATCTTGAAGCTCCCTTCCAGCCTGGGCCATTCTGTGATAGCAAACCAGAAACAGGGATACCCCTAGCTATTGCCTGAAAGCTTGAGGCCCCCCCAGATTCCAAACAGCTGCTGACACTTGAAAGCTTTCAACTGTTTGAGTTTCTTATCCTCTGTCAACTGTATTCCTCTCCTGCTCCTGGTGGGGGAAAGCAGAAGCTCACAGCTGTGCTACTTGCTCACTGCTCTCTAAGAGGCAGAAGCAGCAGCAGGAGAACTCCTGATGCTCACTGTGGAGATCTGAACTCCTGCCTTGCAGCCCAAGCTCTTCACTCTAAGCCAGGCTGCAGTGTGTGCAGCCAACCCACGGCATCACTGGCCAAACAGCCTGGGCTTTATTTAAGCTACAAGAGCCAGTTCTGGAAGAGGTGGTTCAGAGATGAGACACCCAAAGCCCCCCTGCTAAACCATTTAACTCTACCTTTACTCCTGTGAGCATGCCTGTGGTGGAAACACTGAAGTCCAGGTAGGCCAACATCTCTGGGGTAGGTGGCTTATAGATCTGGGAGAGTCGTTTCCTGGGCAAGTCATCTGGGAGGAGACAGCAACAACCATGGTTAGCTTCTGGCCCCTGAACTGCTGGGTGAGAGCAGAACACAACTTCCCAAAGAGCCTGAGGTGGGTGCTAAAGCTTCCCAAAAGAGACAGAGAGGTGTGTGACAAGGCTCTGGCCAAAGCTGCCCTGGAGAAGATGGTTTATTCCCAACTCACTCCTGAGGAAATGAAGAGCCAGCTGCATGTGGCTTTCAGCACAACCATCTCCCAGGCACAGCTCCCAGCAAATGCAGAGGAGATGGCAGGAAACAAGCTCAGACCTAGCTTCTATCCTGGATTGGTTTTCTACCTCTTCCACCAAGCTCTGAAGAGGCAGCCAGCCAGCTCCTGAACTGGGCCACAGGCCCTTGGGAAGCCAGTGGTGACTCCTGCACAGACCCTCAGGCAGCCTCTGAGCCCTGGAGCTGTACCTGTGTCAATGATGGTTGGCCAGGTCTTCACATCAACAGCAGCAGCTGCCTCTCTGGATTTCAGGAGCCTCATTAAGGTCTGGGTTGTGAGGATACAGGCAGCTTTGCTGACCTAAAAAAGAGAAATACTCACTAAAAAGACAACAGCCCAAAGCCTGTCCCAGTGGCACTGTCCCTGCAAGGTGTGATGTTCAGACTACACCTGCAGCCACCTTCCCCCAGCAACCCTGCACTGCTTTCCTTAGGGTTTTACCACACACTGCTCTCTATTCTCCCTTCACTAAAACCCCAAATGCAAACCAGAACATTCAAGGAACCATGTCAGGGCCTTTAGAGCAGGTGAGAAGATCACAGAACATCCAGCTCTCTCTCCCCATGGTCCTTTTCCTGGTTACTGGGCTTGGAGAGTAACTAACAGGAGGATTTGCACTTGCCCAGCAGTGAGAAGAGTTAACAGGAAAGTTCAGGTGGCAACACCACAGGTTAGCCTCTCTCAGGAGCCACCTGTCCTGGAGCAGCTCCTCCTGCCACCTGTCCTGCAGCAGCTCCTCCTGCCCCCTGCCCTGGAGCAGCCCCTCCTGCCCCCTGCCCTGGAGCAGCCCCTCCTGCCCCCTGCCCTANCCTGCCACTTGTCCTGGAGCAGCTCTTCCTGCCCCCTGCCCTGGAGCAGCTCCTCCTGCCCCCTGCCCTGGAGCAGCCCCTCCTGCCCCCTGTCCTGGAGCAGCTCCTCCTGCCACCTGCCCTAGAGCAGCTCCTCCTGCCACCTGCCCTAGATCAGCCCCTCCTGCCACCTGCCCTAGAGCAGCTCCTCCTGCCCCCTGTCCTGCAGCAGCTCCTCCTGCCCCCTGAGGAGGTGTTTCTCTCTGGCATGCTGAAGGAGAACGCTGTCCTGCAGTGCTAAGAAGTGTGATGTGAGGAGCAGGGGAGTTGAGGGAGCTGGGTTAGCCTCTGGAGGGCTCCAGCAGGGCCCTGTTACTCACTTCCACGATCATTCGCACCGTGGGCAGCGTAGCAGTGAGGCTCTGGGCGTGAGGAGGTCTCACGGTCACGGGGATGCAGCCAGCATACAAGCAGCCATAGAAGGAGGTGATTAGCTCAATGCCTGCAAGGACAGGACAGGCTGGAGCTGGGTGGATACTCTGGTGGCACCAGCATTGCCCTTGAGGGCTTCTTCTCCAAGCAGTGGTTACCATTTCCATCAGCAGGTGCTTCACACACAGCTGCTTCCACGGCACGGGTGTGCAGCAGAAGCAGTCTAAAGGCCACAGGGAGCACAAGAAGGAAGCTAAGAAAGCCTTGGGGAGCAGGGATGGGGAAAGTAGAGAGGATTAACCACACTGGAAATCATACCTATCTTCCAGGAAAAACCCATCTCAAGTGTCAAATGAATCAAAAGTCAGTGAGGACAAAGGGAATTGTCTGGCAGGGCAAGAAGTACCCAGAGCAGAGAGCACTTCTGACTAGCAGTGAGCATCCTCCACATGCCAAGCCATAAAGCTGTGTGCTCCCAGCCCCAGCACCTCCCACTGCTCAGAAAAGGCACCCAAGAGCCTCAAGAGAATTGCCTGTTCCCAGCACAGCTGGAAGTGATGGCACCAAACCCTGCCAGAAGCCAAAGCACACAACTGGCAACAGGACTTCAGACAAACAGGATCTCAGCAGAGCAGGAGCTGAGGAGCCTCTGCTAGGGTGACCAGGATGATTCTCCAGTCACACCCTTCTAGGAACAGATCAGAGGATCTTTGATAAGCACCCAAGTCTTTGAGGACCCAGCAAGATCCAGCCAGGAGTGAGAAGGTACCAGTCAGCTTCTCCAACACTCTGAAGAAACAAAGTTTTAAGTCTTGATACTGCAAGGACAAGACCTGAGGGCAGCCCTCTCTCTGCAGCCCCCACTAGATCACTGTCAGGCAGTCCCTAAGGTACCTCTCCTGTAGTTCCAGACCTCAGGGAGACTTCCAAGGCAGATCATGCTGCAGCCCCACAGTGGGAGGCAGTCAGCATGGAAACTCTCTTACCAGGAGGATAAAGAAGCACCACGTTGTCTCCTGCATTGAGATGTCCTTTGTCACACAGAACTGATGCAATCCTCTCAGCTTTTTTGTGCAACTGAAGGCAGGTGGCTGTGCACACAGTGGTTCCCTTGAAAGGAGACAAAACATGCTCTGAGCAGGGCCTGGCACAAGGCATGTGGCAGGAAATGGCTGCTGCAAGAAAACAAACAAACAGCAACTCTCTTGCTAGGGTCAGGCTGTGGCTACTAGTCACTAGCTCTAGGCTGCTGGTGTTCAGTGAGCCATGGACCCACTACAGTGTCAAGAGAGTGAAAGAGATGGAGTTAGAGCTGCTCCAGAAAGTTCTACCTTCCAGGGGAGTCAGTTCAGGTCTTCTTGCACCAGAACCTTGCCAGAATATACTCAAGAGGGATACAGCATTAAAGGATACAGGAACCACTGGGACCTACAAACATGCTGAGTTTCAAAAGGCAGAATTGAAGCAGGAGTCACGTAGGGGAAGTGACCTGGAGGTTCAGTGACAAACCTGTGGCCAACATCCAGCACAGAGACTAAGCAGAGGGCACTGGAGGGGGCAGAAGACTCTCAAGAGAGTCTCAAACTGGCACTGAATAAGATGCTGTGGACCCAAAACCCCACCACCAACTCAGCACTGACTGTACCTTGGCATTTAACAAGAGGAAGAGGGGGTGGTCAGGGGTTGCTTGAGCTCTCCACTGCAACACCTCTGTCAGGAACTGGTGCTGCAAGAGAGAGAGGCATCATGAAGTGCCAGTGCTTCTACTTCAGAGGCAGGACCTAAGGGCTTCCCCTTGCTGCTTTGCATTCAGCTCTAGGGGGAGACTCTTTCCCCCTTCTCCAGCTGGTTAAGAGCCATTGCTTTACCTTTTTAACCAAGTCGTTGTCTTCTATCTGGCCCAGGTCTCTCCCAGAGGCTTGGGCAATGCGTTTCCCAGCAACCAGGTTCCCCACCATCACAGAGGCAGGGCCAACGCCTGTGGGGAGAGAGCAGCCACAGCACAGGTCAGTTTCTGCTGCAAGGGAGAAGGTGCTGGCCTACAACTGCAGTCTGCAGGCCAGCAAAAGCACCCAGGCTCTCTGCAGGACCCCACTGCTCCTGGGCATGGATGCAAGAAGAGAGGCATGAAACCTGGGAGAGGTCAGAGGGCTTTGCTATTGTCCTGTTCACCAGTGTCAGGGAATGGCCTGAGGTGGAAGGACCCATGAGGATCATCGAGTCCAACTCTTTGTTTTTGCACAGGACAACCCCAAAAATCACCCCATCTGTCTCAGAGCATTGGCCAGATGGTGCTGGGGTTCTGTCAGCCCTTGGAGCAGTGACTGCATCCCTGGGGAGCCTGTTCCAGTGCTCCAGCACCCTCTGGGTGAAGAACCTTCTCCTAACACCCACCCTAACCCTCCCCTGGCACAGCTTCATGCCATCCCCTCAGCTCCTAGCCCTGGTCACCAGAGAGAGGAGATCAGCTTCTGCCCCTCTGCTTCTCCTCCTCAGGCACCTGCAGACCATGATGATGGGCTAGTGGGTGACATCCCTGCCCATGGCAGGGGGTTGGAACTAGCTGATCTTGAAGGTTCCTTCCAACCTGGGTCAGTCTAGGATGAATCCCAGTGAGTTTGAAGGCAGGAATCAACATTCCAAGAGAGTCTGCAGGCACAGGACAAGCTCTGGCCCCCAGTGAGCAGGAGACTCCCTGTCAGAGCCATCACACACCCTCCTGGCTCTGAGGCAGTGAACTTCAGGCTCCTAATATTAAAGCAAGAGGAGCTGGCTGGTGTTACCTGGTTGTTTCTGCCTGGGTTTTGGCAAGTTGGTCACACAGGTGTGTGGGCACATGAGGATGTTGCAGGGATGCAGAGAGCCCTCCAGAAAGTGCTGTTTGGTTTGAGAGATGTGGATCCCTCCCAGAGGAGTTTTAGGCAAGGTGTTGGCTGGCACAAGAGCAAGGCAATAGACACCCACTTGGTGAATGCTGTCGATTGCCTAGAGGAAGGAGAGAGGAGCACTTGAATTCCTGGCACTGCTGGAGGCAGGTTACAGCCAAAACAAAGCCCTGGAGGAGCAAGTCAGTCACTACCATTCCATGTCACCTCTGGAACATCATAGTGGAAGAGTTAAGTGCTTGTTAACATCCCTGCCTTCACAGTCCACTTCAGACACAAGAAGTCCATTTTTAGATCTTTCAGGACCAAAATCCCCAAATACCCACAGCTGCTTGATGAATCATATGGTTCTGATCCATCTGCCTCCTCTGAACCCTCACACTCCCCCTTCTGCCTGCCTCAGCACTCAGACATCTCAGCCATGACTCAGCCCACCAGGTAGCTCCTTGGTTTCTCTCCCCAGTTTGCATACTGCACATCCTGAAACATTCTGCCCAAGAATAACATCCAAGCCATGCAGGCAGCTCTCAAACTAAGCATTTCCTGCTCCTGCCACACTCCCTCAGCTGGTGTAACCTTCCTCTGCTTACTGCCCTCCTGCTGAAACTGCCCCTCCAAAGACAAGGGAAGCTGTAAAGCATAACTTGGAGCACCAGTGTGACCCAAGACTCCAAGCAGAACTCCCAAGCTTCAGCATCATGCTGCCCACTTTGCCAGAGCCTGGGCTCTTCTGTGTCTCAGCCACTTCCCCAGGACCTTCAGGACAAAGCAGAACAGCTTGCACACAGCAGATGTACCCAGCCTGTGCCCCTGCCAAAGCACTGTGTGCCCAGAGGGATCAGGAGCCCTGTGCTCTTTCCATCTGGGGCATGCTGATGGCCTCTGATCTGCCCACATGCTGAAGCAACTGCAGCAACTCACCTCCAGCCCCTGGGTCAGGGCCTTACCTGCAGCACTCGACTCATCCACTGGAAGCTGTCCTCCTCAGAGGCATCTGGCCTCTGCTCTGCCACCACCACGATCCTCTCATCGTAGAAGACAGACACAGAGAAGACAGCAATCCTGGGGGGAAGGGCAGAGGCAGATTGGCCCAAATCCCTTGGGATAGGAAGCCAAGGAAACAGACTAGAGACCCATGGGGCAAAGGCAGAGGAAAGAAACCATCAGGCAATGAAGTTTGGGTCCAAAAGGAAAGAGTGAAGGAGGTAAAGGATTGATTCCACCTGCTGATCAACCCCCCCCCCACAGCACAGCACTCCCAGTCTGCTGTCACACTGCTGCTCCTCCAAGCAATGAAGGCTTCAGAGGCAGCCACATGACACAGGGAGCTCTAAACCCCCTGCCAGAGACAGGAGCTCCAGCCCTGCCTGAGGACCTAGAAAATGACATCCACCACTGGCAAATGAAATGATCTTTGGCCATTAATGAAACTCTTCCCTGCTGCAGTGCATCAGCCAGCAGCTAACCACTACAGAGACTCAGAAGTGAACTCCAGAGACAGAGAATCCAATTCTCCACCTGCCTGACTTGTTACTTGACTCCTTCCCCTACTGCACAGGCTTGATGAAAAGCCAAACAGGGCAGTGGAGGAAAGCAGAGCTGTGCTGGGCAGGATCAGGCCAGTTACTGGCTAAATCACAAGCACATTGAACTGAGTTACTCAAACAAAGTACTGAGGAGAAATCAAAGATGATACTAAAGCTCCTGTTTCACTCTCTGTTCTGCTCTGGGTTGGAACAGAACTGATTCTGGTCAAGGATTTCCCTCCCCACCTCAAGCTCCTCTAAGCAACTGCACTGTCTGAACCCAGCAGCCACTGCCTGCTCCCAGCAGGGTGAGAGCCCCTCGGGGGCTGGGGTGCAAAGCAAGGTCACTGAGAAGCTTCTGTCTCAGCTTGGGGAGGGCAGAGTGAAGGCTGCACCTAGAGGGAGAAGCAGGCAGGAAAGGTGACCCTAACCTGAGCACCTAGAGGGAGAAGCAGGCAGGAGAGGTGACCCTGACCTGAGCACCTAGAGGGAGGAGCAGGCAGGAGAGGTGACCTTAACCTGCCCAGCTAAGCATTTCATTCCACATGTCATATTCCATGTAAACTGAGGCTCAGTTCCCTCTATCTTCTCTTCTTCTCCTGCCCTTCACTGGCCAGCATCTGAGGGAACTCTGCCTGTTCTCCCTCCACCCTGCTCCACAAGCTCCTGCATCCAGTACCAGGATCCAGCCCCGAGCCTGCCTCCTGCCCCCTCAGCCTGGCTCCCCTCTGCTGCTGAGGCTTCCTGGGGCAGTCCCAGTGGTGATGGTGATGAAGTTCCCACCAAGGGGGGATGGGTTCAGTGCTGGCTTTGCCCACATTGGCACAGATTCCATTTCCCACTGTCACTATCACCAAAGCAGTTTCAGTTTCCAAGCCCCAAGCCTCTCTCTCATCCCCACGGCAGAGGGGGGAACAGGGAGCAGCTGGCAGTGGGGTGGTGGCTGGCCCAGCCCTGACCCTCCCCACCCCATGAGGTGCAGAATCAGCTGGCAGGGAGGGCCAGGGCTCCTTGCTGACCTTCCTCTGTAGACTGTTTTGATGGACTCCACGGCCAGGCCGGTGGCCACGATGTCGTCGGCGTTGTGGCGGCGCCCGCTGACGGTCAGCAGCCCATCCATCTTCCCCACCACGAACACCAGGCTGCCCTGCAGGAGGAGAGGGCTCTGAGCAGCTGCAGATCACTGGCCTGCTCCACAGCTCCAGCCAGAGCCACCCCACACTGACACCACCCCGTGTTTCCTTTCTCCTTCCATTGCATCGTTGTGACTAGGCACTGAGTGAGGGGAGAGCCCAGCACAGCAGAGCTGCCACCCAAAATCCTTCTGGCTCTTGGCAAGCTGAAGGTGTTCACAAGCAGCACAGGGAGGCATTGCTCATGACAGCATGATGGGAAAGGAGGAAAGGGTTCCTGCTGGGAAAGTGGGCAAGGGAGGGCAAAAGGAGGGCAAAAGGAGGGCAAAAGGAGGGCAAAAGGAGGGCAAAAGGAGGGCAAAAGGAGGGCAAGGTTGCTGATGGGAAAGGAAGAAAGGGTTGCTGCTGGGAAAGGAGGGCAAAGGAGCAAAGGGCTCCTGCTGGGGAAGGAGGAAAGGGCTCCTGCTGGCTCAGGCACAGCCATGAAGTCTGAAGTGTCTCACCCCCAGCAAGCTACCCTTACACATGCTTCTGTACCCCAATGTTTTCCTCTCAACACTGAAGGCTAGCAGCACAAACCCAAGAGCCCAGCAGTGCAAGCTCCAAGCCCTGGTACCTACAGGTCCAACAAATCCCAGCAGGCCAGACCGGACAAAGGGCACCTCCCCCACTGGAGAGCCAGCTGAGTTCACAGGGATAACCTGCAACACAAGGGAAGACACTGGAGGCAAAGGGGATTTGCCTGAGCATAGAAAACCATTCCCCCTCTCAGGAATTGCAGTACATGTCAGTGGGGAGGAGGAGGAGAGGGAATCCTTGCTACCATAACTTATTTAGCACTGGGGGAGAGCTGTAGGGAAGGGGAACCCTGAGGGTGTCTGACTGAGGAGGTTTCCAAGCTGCCTTAGTAAAGAAGAACATGAACTGAGGTCACAAACCCAGGGGATTATAAAACACTACCAGATCTACACAGGAAAAGGGAAAAGGAAGATGCATTCTCCAATACATACCTCAAATGTGTTCTTTGTCACCCCTGCCAGCCCATAATACATCATCCCTCCTGCTCTGGAGCTCACACAGATCTCACCAATCTCATCTGTTTTGCAGAGCTGGGGTGGTCCATCAGGCTTCACTATACACATCATCCCTAGGACACATCACAGCTTGTTACAACAGGGCCAAGACTGAGCCACTGAGCCATGCCAGAGCTGACATCCCTGTCTGGGGCCTTCCCAGCCTCAGAACATCCACAGGTTCCTTCTCCCAAACACTCCAGACTAAGCACAAGAGGAAAACAAGAGGAGACTGCTGCCCATTTTTACCTCCTGGCATCACATGGCCAACATCCTGGACAGTGAGAGCAGAGTTTTTGTCTTCAGTGTTGACTCTGATGACACCAAAGCTGAGCCCATTCATGGAGAGGATTGCTCTGCCAGGCAGAGGTGCCCCAGGGACCCCAGGCCTGTGAAGGACATGAAATCAATGCAGTCAATCAGGCACCCAGGCTATTATTAGACTCAGCTGAAGACACCACAGCAGCAGAGAAGTGTGTGTTTTGGTGTCTCTTTGGGCAACACATTCACAACTGGGACATGGCAGCAGAGTTTCTGCCTCCCAGAAGAGCCACACTGATCCATCAATAAAGAAGAGATCATATTCTTGGGCAAGGGCACCTCTCCTGCCAGCTCCTCAGCTTCCCCAGGTCAGAGGATCCCAGAGGCAGACTATGAAAGGGACTGTCCAGAGAGGGAGCAAATTTAATCTCAGACTCAAGACTAACTCTGTGAATCAAGAGCAGGGAAAGGAAGGTAGTGCCCAGCTCTTCCAGGCACTGCTGAGCTCTCACACAGCTTAAGAGGGGGGAAAAAAAGCAGCACTTCTACCTCCTGAGAGATGTTTAACAACTTCAGTACTTGAATACCTGAGCACACACAGTAAATGGCAGCAGAGCTTATGAGATGCTTAAGCTAAGTGTGAGCAACTGATGTGTGAGCAGATGCCAGCCTGGGTCTCAGCCCAGCCACCAGCCTGCACTGCTCTCTGCTCCTCACCTCCTTATGGCAACAGTCATGGCTTCTGGAGAGGTGGCACATGGACAAATTGCCTCTGGTTTCAGCCCATGGCTCTGAAACAAGCTCAGGAAGGCATCACAGGAGGAAACAGACCCTGGAAGGAGAGGAAGAAAACATGCCCCTGTGATTGCAAAAGCAGCCTGTACAGTAACTTAGAGAGAAATGCTGAGCACACATCCTGCATCACTTCCAAGCACCACTCACAGAGCAGCTCAGTGCCTCCCCAGTGTGGCTGGGGAACAGGAGCATTCTCTCCCCATTTCCTTCAGAGCTGTTCCATGCTTATGGCACAACAACAGCTTTCAAACACCTCCCAGCCCTCCCACAACTAGTGCAGGCACCCAGGGGTCTTGTTTCCATGCATAATCAAGCCAGGTCTAATGGTATTATTCCTTCCAGTTGGTGCCACCTAGACAAACACCCCTGAAGCCCTTTCCTTGCAGAGTCTTCTGGGGATCTTTTCCCTTTCAAAGCTCTCCTCAGAAGCCTTGACCTTATCTCCCCTGTGAGCAAGTCAAAAACAAGCTCACTGGCTTCACCAGAATGCTGCTGGAAGTACAAGAGCTCCCCACCCAGCTCTCCTGTTTCTTACTTCCCAGTCTCTTTCACAGCTCCAAGGATGGAAGCTCAGAGAGCACAATCCACACCTCTGCTGTCACTGGACAGAAGCACAGAGGGTGAGGGGTTGGGAGGGACCTCTGGAGATCATCTAGCAGGTGGCACAGGATGGTGTCCAGGGGGAATGGAGACTCCAGCACCTCTCTGGGCAGCCTGGCCCAGGGCTCCACCACCCTCCAAGGCAAGAAGTTCTCCTGTTCTTGAGCTGGAACTTCCTCTGTCCCAGTCTGTGCCTGTTCCTGGGCACCACTGAGAAGAGCCTAGCCCCAGCCTGTGCTGCCTGAACAGAAACCTTGGGATTGCCTAGAGAAGGAGCAGAGCCTAAGGCTGTGAGGCCAGCAGCAGGAGCTGTGCAGGGAGCAGCAGGGGCTGTGCAGGGAGCAGCAGGGGCTGTGCAGGGAGCAGCAGGGGCTGTGCAGGGAGCAGCAGGGGCTGTGCAGGGAGCAGCAGGGTGCAGACTCACAGGGGTTGGCCCCGTCGGTGACGATCAGCATGCGCAGGGAGCTGAGGCTGACGTCCCTCTGCTCCCGATGAGCCATCATGGCCCAGTGCAGGTCTCGGCACTTCACCAGGGCAACTTTGGCTGCAGAGCAAAAGACAGAAAACCCCAACATAAGCACAAGGGAAAGTTTGCCACGAGTCACTTTCCTAGCAACACACCCCCCAGCTGAGAGACTCTCACCCCAAAGCAAGGAGGTCTGAATTAAGTGAGGCTGCAGTAACTGCAAAGCCAACACACAACAGCATCTGCTGTGGCATACAGGCCCCTTGGCCACCACCTGAGCCAGGGTCTGGCACTCTGGCAGCTCCTCCTCCAAAATGCACAAATGGTTAGGACCAGCTGAATGTCCTCAGTGAGCACTGGGGATCAGTGCATCTTGCTGAGCTCAGTTATTTTCCAGGTCCCATAAAAAAGCACTGGTTTCAAGTACACAGGTCACAGGATCCCAGAGGGTTAGGGGTTGGAAGGGACCTCTGGAGATCATCCAGCAGGGTCACCTACAGCAGGTGGCACAGGATGGTACCCAGGGGGGGTTGGAATGTCTCCAGACTCCAGCACCTCTCTGGGCAGCCTGGGCCAGGGCTCCACCACCCTCCAAGGCAAGAAGTTCTCCTGCTCTTGAGCTGGAACTTCCTCTGTCCCACTCTGTGCCTCTTCCCTCTGGCCACCACTGACCAGAGCCTGGCCCCAGCCTCTGACCCTCACCCATCAAGTATTGATCAGATCTCCCCTCAGTCTCCTCCTCTCCAGCCTAAGCAGCCCCAGCTCCCTCAGCCTTGCCCACAACAGAGATGTCCAAGTCCCCTCAGCATTTCTGGAGCCCTTTTCTGTTCCCTCTCCACAACTTCCCTGTCCTTCTTGACCAGGGGAGCCCAGCACTGGCCCCAGGACTCCAGCTGTGGCCTCACCAGGGGAGAGTAGAGGGAGAGGAGAACCTCCCTGGCCCTGCTGGCCACACACTTCTTGATGCACCCCAGGACACCATTGGCCTTTTTGGCCACGAGGGCACATTGCTGGCTCATGGTCATCAAATTCTCAGGTTTTCATCAAGTTCAGGTGGCTTCAGGACTTTGTGCATATTTAGAAAGAAAGACCCTGAAGATTTGTCATGGAAGGGCAAGAAGACAGGCTCTAAACATCTGAGATATTGATGTCCCTCCCTCATCTACCCTGGGAGCTTCAAGCTGAAGTTGTGGAACAGACACAGTTACCTTTGTGGGCATGAACTCTCTGCACCCAGGAGAGAGGACAGGTTTTCATCACAGAGTAGGGCACACTGATAGTGTGCAGTTTGTTCATGACATTCTGAAAAGCAGAGACAAGAGAATTTTAGGACAGGGCTCACCAAGCCTATGGTGAAGCAGAAACAGCAGCCATCCTCACTCCCCTTCAGCCTCTACCCCACCATGAACTCCCATCTTCACTCAGGATGCTTCTCCACTGCCTCCAGAGCACAGCAGATCCAGCAGGGAAAGCAATGGTTGAGTGAAGGGCTGATGGTTCCCAACCATGTCCTCAACTCCCTCGTTCTATAAAGATTCATGGAATGCTTGGGAATGCCTCTCCCAGGCTCCACTCACCGTTAGAATGCCATGCCACAAGCCTGCATCCTTCTTGAAGTCCAAAACATTCACTATTGTTTCACCTGGGGAAAGAAAGTAGCAACTGTGAGGTGAAATGTGCCAGGCTCTGGTCATTATTGGTGCTAGAAGCTTCCATCTGCCACTGGAAACTGCCAGAGCTGCTCCAAGGGGGCCGGGGGGAAGCAAGCTGGAGCAGAGTTTGCTTGGTCTGATGATACAGTTTAGCAGGCAGAGCTCCTTGGGATGCAAAAGAACAAGAGGTGAGGGAAGAACCCAGCTCAGCAAGCTGCAAGGAAACCTCCTGGCAGCCTGGGAGCTGCATTAGCACAACTGAAAGGGTTTGAACCTCACTGGACAGCAGAGCAAACAGCAAGGAAAGAGCAGAGATCATCATGCCAGCACTGCCCCCCAGAAGCAATGCCAATTGAAGTGATGGCTTCCAAAAGACAAACACTGTGACACACAGCTCTAAACAGAGAAAAGCTGCAGCCATGGATCTAGGAATTGGCTTCATTTCCAAAGCAGCCCAGGCTACAAGCAGCATATCCCACAGCAGAACTCTCTGCACTGCCACCAGCAACTGCCATCTCCATCTCTGGGTGAGTGACCAGCACAGAACCAGTGCATGGAAGAGGTGCTTTGGTATCTACACCCTTCTCCAGGAGAGAAGCTGGGAAAGACCTTGGAATGGGTGAGCAGCACAGCAAAGACTCCAGCTCCCTGGCAGAGTCTCCACTCTGGAGGCCTCTGCCCCCCTCTGCATTCACAACAGACTTGGTAACTCTGTGCAGACAGGATGCAAATCTCACTTATTCCTCTTCACTGTGGCAAGGAAAATGACCTCATTTTGGATGGACAAGCTCAGGGCTGGGGCCTTCACTTGGTGGGGGAGAAGTGGAGAATTCCCCTGCAGCTTTTGCTTCTCTCTCTTTTGAGTGGCTACCATTATTTCTTGGTTACTCCTAGACAGCTGCTACCAACACAAGCAGCAAGCACTGCAAATGATGTCTGATGTTTCCTTCCATCATGCCTTTGATGTTCCTGGGTCAGCACCTACCTTCAGAGTAGTTGCAGGCCTGAGACAAGGCCTGGCAGTGAGACAGCATTGCCATCCGAGACACCGTGACGCCCATGACACTGCCCTCTTTGCTGGTCTTGTACTGCAGGAGAGGGGAGGGAAAGAGGTCAGAAGTGTGACTCTGGATCCCACCCATGAAGGAAATGAGCTGATGGAATGCAGATTCATGATTCTGTTTCTCTCAAGCTGCTGAGACATGCTACAGAAAGGTAAGCAGGCAGCAAACACACTCAGGCCACTGCAGAGAGGTGTGAGCTGAGGATGGTAACTGTGGCTGTGCTTGTTTCACCACTGCTGCCTCTGCCTTCATCCCTGCCTGCTCCCCCAAGGAGAGTGAAAAGCCAGTCTGGGATTTCAGAACAGCCCAAACACAACCAACTGCTTGGCTGCTGGAGGTCAAATCCAACTCGAAGCTTCAAGTGCAGCTCCTCGAGGTTGCCTTCCTGAGGTGTGCAGGTGAAATGCAGCTTTGCAAGGGAGAGGAGAAAATGCTGTTGGCTTCAGCTGTATCAGAAATCTGTTCTCAAGCACAGGACCTCTGAGAGAGCTCAGTTGTCTTTGGAAGAAGCTCAGTGTCCTCTAATCCATCTGGAGCAGAGCTCAAGCCCACAGAGCTACCCAAATCTAAGAGAGTTAGAGGTTGCAGACAGTGAAAGGCTTGTGGCAGTGGCTAGAGACTGGTAGTGAGGTGAAAGTTATCTCCCTGGGGTTAGAACATTCAATTTAGGTGATGGGAACCACTCTCTGCTCCCCACTCACTGCTCACCTCAATGTATGCTGGCTCAGTTCCTGCAGGAGAGATGTTGGGCTGCCAGTCCTTAGGAGATTTGGAGAGGTACTTGGAATCTGTCACAACCCATTTGAGCCTGGGCCAACCTGGAGCCAAAAAATGAAGTGGGATATGAATATCAGTTTATTTCATGAGGGATTTATGTTCTGTAAGAATACACTAAATGTCCTGTCAGGATTTGTCCCAGCCCAGTTACAGAAGGGAAAGCCCAAGCCAAAGCAAGCTCCAGGGCAGAAGGTTTATCTCGTGTCTCATCAGGGAGTTCAGTGGCAACAAGGTAACTTGCTCTGGGCAGGAAAGATCCCTGCATAGTTCTACATACAGCTCTGTGCTATCACTAAGGAAACTGCTTTGGAAGTTGCCAAATGCCACTGAAGAGACCTGAGAACAACCCTGGATTCGTCCTGGCCTCCAAAACAACAAAGCCAGCCTGGCCAGACACATGGCTCAACCTACAGCATGTGCACAGAACCTCCCTCAGGTAAGTGATGCTCTCAGGGAAGTTCTACCCTTTGCCTCCCCAAAATGCATTCAGTCTTCCTCCAACCACTTTCAGACAGTCCAGCTACAGAAATCACAGTCAGAAGTGGAAAGGACCTTTAGAGGTCACCTAATCCAAGCCCCTGCAGCCAGCAGGGACATCTTCCACCACATCAGCTTGCTCAGAGCCCCCAACAACCTCTCCTGGGGTGGTTCAACCCACCATGTCTCTGGGCAACCCATTCCAGGGCTTCACCACCCTCATGGTAATAAGTTCCCTCCTTAAACCTTCTAAATCTCCTCTCCTTTAGCTTAAAGCCATTACCCCAAGCAAAAGCACAGGTACAACCAAAAGCAAGGAAGGATATAACCAGTCTAACCTTTAAACTGCACAATTTCTCCATTTTGGGTTTTGGGAAGCCCTTTCAGGCAAACTTCAGTGGTGAGGGCCAAGGCAATTCCACAGCTTCCCAGCAGAAAGCCAATCTGCTGCCCACCAGCATCCTGAGGGAAGAGGAAGGGGGAGGAAAAAAGTCATTCCTGTTTCAAGGTGACAGGAGTCAACCTCCCCCTGACCAACACCCAAGCTTTGGGAATGCTCTGGGAACTGGATGGTGACATTACAGATGCCAGGAGGAGGAGATGGCCACACACAGGCATCCCTTTGTCCTTCTCCTCTCCCACTCAGAGGTTTGCAACTCAAATGAGCCCCAGCCAGGGATGGACACAACTGCTTCTGAGCCTACACAGCACCACAGCTGGGAAAGTGACTTATCTCCAGCACAAAAGGCTGCTGCTGGGGTGGAAATGGAGACAGAGAAGTCCAGAGGGAAATGCTAAGCCATCCCTAAAGTGCAGGAGGGCTACCTAACCCTCTGCAGACCAAGTCTGCTCTTGTCCTTTCATTCTGGGGCAAAAATGGAATGATTCTGTGAACAGGGAGCTCTTTGTACAGGAAACAAACACTCCACTGGCAAGACTGAAAGGCACTGGCTGTGGAATCCACTCTTCTCACTCCCAGCATCTAGGAGCATCCATTTCTGTTCCTTAATGGCAGCCCAGGTGCTTCCAAGAGGAATCATGAAGCAAAGAAAAGGCAGAGCCTCTAATTAGACTGAAATAATTAGACTCTCTTTCCCAAGGAACTGACTCCTATTGCACAATGATAAAAACACTGAACTGAGGTAACTCACTGAGAAATCAGAGTGGGCAAGTACTGGGAGAAGCTTTCCTTGTGTCTCTGGTTGCTAAAGCAGCTGTCACCTCCCAGGCAAAGGCAAGCAAAGCTCTGTGACTCCCACAGCATCATCAGGCTAGTTTACCACCTCTCTTGCCATATGGCTGCCATCAGCCTCTTCCTTTGGAAATGAACTGATGAAATTCTACAGCTGGAGCCAGTTCTTGGCATGGCAACAACATGGCCCAAATTTTGGTAAGGGTAAAAAGCAAAGATCTCCAGGACTCAGCCCCTTCAGCCCCCAGAGAAGAGGCAAGACTGGCAGATGCTGAGCATGGCTGGAAAGGAGATCCCCTTCAGACCCCCAGGATCCTCTGTACCCCAAGAATCCTTTGCAATCCCAGAGGGAAGGAGACAGCATTTAGGTGACTTGACCATTTCCAGCTACTCAGCACAAGCCTCTGCTCAACAGCAGCCTTTTGTCCATCCAGCTTTCAACAGCTCTTCCAGGCTCACTAAGGTCTTGCACACTGTGCTGCTGCAGAGCTGCTAAAGACCTTCAGAGGTTGATGATCTGATTTGGTTTGCATCCCACATCAGCCTGCCACTCCTCTAAGCTCCATCCACGTTACCTTTCTGGTAAGAGGTACCTCTATAGGCACTGGGATGACCTCTGCCAGCAGACAGCCATAGAATGCCACCATGAACATCACTGGGTCGTTGTTGGGGTAAACAAGGGCTACCTGCAAGTCACAAAATCACTCTGTTAGGTGAAAAGGAAGAAGAAAAAACTCTAGGTTCAGCTCTAGAACCATTACAATTCAGCACACTTGATGTTCTTTCCCATTCTAGCCCAGCCTTTGTCACAGGAGATCTGGAAGCATCTGGAGAGTGCAGGAGCTCCTCAGGGAGTCACATCACCACTCCCTGGCTGCCCAGACACAGCCAAAACACAGAGATCTGGAACTCCCTGGTTTTCCCAGAGATCCAATGCTCTTCCTCAGGTCTATTTGGAAGCCCAGAGCCAAGAAGCTGCTTACAGAGGAGGCAGCAGGACTGAAATCCCACAGAAGTTTCCTTCCCAGACAGCCTGACCCTGGGCTAAGAGTCTCACTATTGAAAGAAGAAGATTATGGCACCTGTTGTAAGTTACAGCCCCCCAAGAGCCTCTTTCCACTTCAGAGGGAGAACCAGACAGCCCCAAACTCATTACCCTATCTCCAGGTTTTAAGACAGGTTCATTTTTGGTCCCCAGTTTGTTAAGCAGAGTGTAGGCCAGCTTGAGACTTCTGCTCCACAGTTTGCCTAGAACACAAAGAAGAGAGACTTGCACCATCCTAAACCAACCTGGCACAGCAGAGAACATTTCAATTCTTGACTGCTTTTACCACCTGCAGTCATCTCCTGTTTCAACTACACTGCTTGGTCTACTGAAAGACCAGGAAGATGTTTGCAGCCATCCTCACCAACCCACCAAGCCCAGGCTCTGCTCCCAGGGCTCAACTCACCATATGTGAGGGTATAAACTGGTTTTCCTGTCACATCCAGTGCTGTCAGGCAGGGACATTTAGCTTGGGTGGTTCCCCAACGTTGCAATGCTGCTTCTAAGGCAGAAGGCCAGTTGCAGACAACTCCCAGGGGCTCTCCCTTCACAGGGGTCATCTGGCGACCTTCTGGCTTGGGCTGGTTTGGGTCAGGCTGTGGAACTGAAGCCAATTCAAGAATGTTTCCACTTGATCTCTTGGTCATTGGTTAGCAGACAGTTACAACTGAAAGAATCTCATCAGCTTTAGCTTTAACAACCTCTGGCAGGTTCCATTCCCTGCCCAAAATGTGACTGTGAACACAGTCTCCTTGCTCAGGTGCTGTTAAAAGGTATTTGGGGCAGCAGTGAGGAGGGTGACACAGCACAGGAGGAAAGGAAAACAACCTTACAAACCAGGGCTGTGGTGCAATTGCCTCTTGGGGAGTGAATGAAAGGAGCCTAAGCAAGATGAGGAGGTCACTCAAAGCTTGGCAGGACCATGAATGGCTTCAAGCACTGCTCTTGTATCAGCTTACTCATGAAGGCTACTGCTAGCTGCCAAGGAAGAACCTGAGGCCACTTCCAAACCCAGGGCACAAATCCATTCAGCACTGGGCAAGCCTGTGGATTTCCAAAGCCTGAGCAATAAACCCCCATTATTTGGTGTTTTTACCTTCCACAATTTCTTCAAAATCATCCACAAAGAACTCTTTCAGGGGTGGCCTTTTAGGTCTCTTCAAGGTGTTCAGCAGCTGCTGAATTTTTGTGGAGACTCTGCTGCTCACAGGAACACCTGGAGGGAAAGAGTTAGTCCAAGAGAAGGGTTGATCATGTCTAAAAACCTTCCTATCTTCCCTCCTTCCACTGGAGGATCCTCTTGTTGCACCCACTCCCTTCAGCTACTGCCTTCTCTTACTGGAGGCTGTGCCAGCCCAGGATGGCAGCAAGTGCTGCAGCAGCTCTGGAGTAACTCAGTGGTCAGACAATGCTAGCAGGAGGAATTCATCTTGAAAGCATTTCCTCCCTGACTTCCACCTGTCCCAGACACACTGCTCTTGCTGCAGGAGTCACCCCCAAGAGCTGTGCCTGCCTGCAGAGGGAGGGCACAAGCACAAGCAGGATCCAATTATGCAATTACTGCTGCCCCTGTGCACAGAGCTCTGTGCCAGCCAGTGCTCACTCTGAGCTAGCAGCTTCATGGCAGCTTCATTCCAGTCAGGAATTCCATTCTTTCATTCCTTTTCCCTCTCCTTTGGGGAATTGGAGACCAAAAGCTTTGAGAGACAGTTAGCCTACCTATGCATTTGTCTTAAAAAGCAGGAGAGAGGAGAAAAGTCTCTTAACCCTCCCATAGAAACCCAAATCCCAGCATAGTTAGGGGCTGGAAGGGACCTCTGGGGGCAGCCAGGCCAACCCCAACCCCCCTGCTCCACCAGGGGCACCCCCAGGGTCACCTCCAGCTGGGCTGGGAATCTCTCCCCAGGAGGAGACTCCACAGCCTCTCTGGGCAGCCTGGGCCAGGGCTCTGCACCCTCACACCAAACAAGCTTCTCCTCCTGCTCAGCTGCAACCTCCTGGCTTCCAGTTGGTGCTCAGTGCCCCTTGATTTTCTCCAGTTCACACCCAGAGCAGACAACTGCTGCAGCATGGGAACATGTTAGTGCCAGTGTCACAACAGTGGGATAGGAATGTGTTAATCACAGAATCACAGAACTGTCAGGGTTGGAAGGGATCTTAAAGATCAGCTAGTTCCAACCCCCCTGCCTGCCAGGGACACCTCCCACTACAGCAGGTTGCCCACAGCCCCAGCCAGCCTGGCCTTCAAAGCTGCCAGGGATGGAGCTTCCACAACCTCTCTGGGCAACCTGTGCCAGTGTCTCCCCACCCTGACAGTGAAGAACTTCCTCCTCACATCCAATCTCAACCTCCCCTCCTCCAGTTTGCATCCATTGCCCCTAGTCCTATCACTCCCTGACCTCCTAACCAGTCCCTCCCCAGCTTTCATAATGCTAATACCATAACCATCTCCAGTTTGGGCAGTGCTTAAATGAGAGAAACTGAAGTCTTCTTCTGCCAGCTGAAGGCTTTTAGACCACTGGAAGTTGTGAGACCTCTGGAAGCTTCCCTACCATCAGCAGTGTCCATGAGGCTGGAGCGGTTGGATCCCTTGTGCATGCCCTTGACGATCCCCGAGGGAGGGAGGTCAACTGCTGCTGGCCGTGCTGAGGGGGAGGAGGTAGTTGCTGTGACATCTGGAGGAACTGAGAAACTCTCTAAAAGAAGAGGAAAGAAATTGAGAGGGCAATTAACCAGAGACCTTCTAGCAGCAGCTGGAACAAGCCAAGTGTTAAGTTTCCTTTTCCCAACACTCTTTTAGACTGGGTTGGCTGTAGGGGAGCTCTCACTAACACTAAGCACACTTCTCCTTCCCAGAGACTGAGGAGCTCTAGGAGGTGCCCAGGATCTGCTCTGGGAATCAAAAACCAAAAGGCACAAGATGAGTGGCTTTGTCCAGTGGTTCTCCAAACCAGAACTCCTACTCTTGGTCTCTAACCTTCAATGCAAGCTCAACCTCTTGACCTCCAGCACTGTAAAGAAACAACAACAGAAAGAAATGAAAAATCAAATGAAGTTTGGGATTCTGAAACACTGAGAGCCCCAGAACAGAACCTCCAGCACCTAGGCAGCAACCTCTCCTGCTACAATTAGACTATTTAGCCTTTTTTTGCCAGCAAGGGCTTTCTGAAACAACACATGCAGCAGGCTATTGACTGCAGCAGATCAGCACAGTGCACGTTGGGTTTCAGTTCCTTCCACTTGGGTGACTAAACAGGATCAGCTGCCCCAGCAGTTCAATAACAAACCTCAACCCAGAGAGCAAGCTGGCTCTTCCTTTTGCTGTAAGTTGCAAGGCACTGTTCTGCTTTCCAGATGAGTTTGTGAGCTTCCAAGCAGCAAGTAGCTGAGTTCTCCAGTAATTCTCTCTGAAACAAGTGGTTTCTGCTTACAGGGGATTTCCTTATGGAACACAATCACCTGACAGGGCAGGAATATTCCACCCTAGTTTACCAGAACCAGCAACTGCTGCTTACAAAGGAACAAACCCAACAGTTGTGGAACTGTGGGAGAGCCTGAAGGAAGTCAGAGCCTGAGGAGCTCTCCCACAGCAAGGTTTTTGTGGCTGATTCTCTGCATCCCCCTTTTCCAAGAGGGGAGAAAACAGAGAATCCATAGCCTACCTTTGGGGCTACAGTGGCAAGGAACAGTTCTCATGTACTGAGCTCCTGAGCTCACCAGGAAGGCTCTAGGGTTTTGCACAGCTCCAAATATCTGCAGGACTTTCTACTGCTCTCTCCAAAGAGCTGTGTAAAACTGCACATGTGAGAGTTCCTACTCACTTCAATCCCCTGCTAACACACACCAAACCTGGCAGCTACATGGCAAACCATTCCAACAAGGATGTAAGGCTTCTAGTTTGCATTGAATTTACTAGTAGAGAGGAGTTGTTCTGCAGGGAAAAGGCCTTAACTCAGTACAAAAGGTGAGGTGGCTTCCTGCATGCATAAAAGCAGCCTCTTCAAAGACACATTCATTCTCTTGACTGCATTTTATGGGCAGTTTCCCCCAGTTTTCCAGCTCAGAAAACAACTTGCATCCCAGCAAATAAAGAAAAGAAAGCAACAAAACCAATCCCCAACTAAAGATGAAGGGAAACAGTTCAAACCCCCAGCAACTTGTAGGCACTGCTTGCCCCAAACCAGTCAAGCCAAAGCAGAGAGCACACAAAATACAGACATCTCCTAGGATGCAGTAATATCAGATCAAAACAAAAAAAGGGGGGGGAAAAAAATAAATCAAAAGACAAACATACACAGAGCAAAACCAAACTGCAATTCCAAACAGAAGCATCAGCAGCAAGGAGCACCTCAGAGCCTCAAAAAACTGAGCCTGGGGTATCCAGATCTGTTGAGTTTGCTCTGTCTCCTCCATACCTGGACACTGATTCTTTCTCAGACTACTCAGGAAAGGTCTGTGCTCAATTCTTACTCTGCTATAACCAGAGTGGGGTGGGGTTTTTTTCAGTGACATGCTCATTTGGTGGCTGGGTTTGGTTCTTTTTCTGTTCTTCTTTCCCATCTAACACAAACAAGAAACCATCAGGGCTCGCAGCAAAAAGAGACTGCTCAAACACAGCATTTCCCCCACTCCACAGGCAAAGACATCTCCTGCTGCAGTCACCAGGACACAGATGCCAAATGCTACTTGCATACAGTAGCTCTGGACACACAGGAGCTTCTCATTGCTGTAGACAGAAGCAAGACAATATACAGAGAGAAAGTTGTGCCCTGTTGATGCTTGTCATCACAGCCTGGAGTCTTCTCTACCTCAAAAAGCTCCTGCTCCCACTTCCCCTTTCCAACCAACTCAGTGTCCTGAACCTCTTCAAAGAAACAAAACAACAAAGAAAACAACATGGTGATGGTGGCAACTTCAACAAGAGCCACCCAAACTAACTGAACTCTGGATCTGAGTTCCCCTCCTGCAACGGAAACCTTTGGCTTGAACCAACACAAGCTGAACTGGAAGCAGGTTTGGTTTGTTGATTCTGTTGGTCCCCAGCTCCTACCTAGTCGAGCATTGGCAAATACATCAGCTAGTGACCCACTGGTCCCTTTGCCTTCTCCATGGGAAAGTGTAGAAGATGCTGATGAGGATGTGGATGACCCCTGAATAGATCGGTTGATCCAAGACTCAGCATTCTGTAGGCTCTGGTGCAAGGCAGCAGAGAGAGCAGCTTGGCGCCTTAGCGAGCCCTCGTCCTCGGAGGCAGAAGATGTGTCTGTGTGGAGGCAAGAAGAGAAAATCTAGCTGCTTAGGGAAAAGCACAGTGCATGGAACATGCTCTCTTCTTTGCCAGCTCCCAGCTCAAGGGCACCCAGCTTTGGGGTTGGGTTTCTTTTGCTCACAGGTTAATATCGGCCGAACCGCCGGTGCTCTGCCCCCCCCGTGTCTCAAGCACACCCAGGATTCACCTCCTCAGGTCAAGTCTCCTTCCCTTGGCTTCTCCAAGTGTACTGCCTTAGCTCCTTACTTTGCCACTGACAGCCTACAGATGTTGGATTGCCTAAGTAATGGGAAGGGAGGGGTCAGGATCACTGGCACATTTGATCTCCAGAGGAACGCAGCAAGATGCAGGCACTGGGAGACCAAGGTGCTGAGGCCAGGGGCAGAGAATGCTTTTGTCTGCTCTTCTAAATGACAGCAAAGCAAAACAGAGCCACAAAGCTACAAGCAGGAGCTGCAGCTTGCCCCTCAGAGACAACAGACACCTTGTCTCCCACCCTAAGGCTGTGAGCTAATGATTTATTTAGAGTGAAGACAACACTGGTTACTGGATATCAATGGTCCCCGGGGTCTCTTCCAAGCCAGGCCAGGCTGGGATCTTCAGCTCTACAGTGCTACACAGAAACATCCAGTTAGGTTCTGGCCAAGAACTGCACAGTGGTAGAGGCTAGGAGGGACCTCTGGAGATCATCCAGCAGGGTCACCTACAGCTGGTGGCACAGGATGGTGTCCAGGGGGGGTTGGAATGTCTCCAGACTCCAGCAGCTCTCTGGGCAGCCTGGGCCAGGGCTCCACCACCCTCCAAGGCAAGAAGTTCTCCTGCTCTTGAGCTGGAACTTCCTCTGTCCCACTCTGTGCCTCTTCCCTCTTGTCCTGTCCCTGGCCACCACTGACCAGAGCCTGGCCCCAGCCTTCTGACCACCACCCATCAAGTATTGATCAGATCTCCCCTCAGTCTGCTCCTCTCCAGCCTAAGCAGCCCCAGCTCCCTCAGCCTTGCCCACAACAGAGATGTCCAAGTCCCCTCAGCATTTCTGGAGCCCTTTTCTGTTCCCTCTCCACAACTTCCCTGTCCTTCTTGACCAGGGGAGCCCAGCACTGGCCCCAGGACTCCAGCTGTAGCCTCACCAGGGCAGAGTAAAGGGGGAGGAGAACCTCCCTGGCCCTGCTGGCCACACACTTCTTGATGCACCCCAGGACACCATTGGCCTTTTTGGCCACAAGGGCACATTGCTGGCTCATGCTCATCCTCCTGTCCACCAGGATTCCCAGGTCTTTTCCCACAGAGCTGTTTTCCAGCAGGCCAACCCCTACCCTGTCCTAGTCCATGAAGTTATTCCTCTCTGGGTGCAGGACCCTACACTTGCCCTTGTTGAATTTCATTTCTGTCCAGGTCACTGTGGTTGGCAGCCCAAGAGTTTATGTCCTTCAAAGTGATTGTCTCTAGCTGTAAACCCAACTCCTAAATCATGTCCTACCCACTTGTCAAAGCAGAAGGCAGTCAGGAGCTGAAGGAAAAGCCTGATTCCAGACACAGGGTCAGTGCCAACCTTGATCTGTGGAGTAGCCACAGCTGGGAATGTGCTGTAGTCCTGGACAAGTTGGGACAAAGCTGAGACCCAAGCAGACACCAGGAACATGCATTAGCTCCCAGTAGATAGGGAAAGGAAAAAGGAAGGATGAAGAAAAAAAGGAGGGAGACAAATAGGTAGGAGCCAAGTGGCCTAGCAGAGCAGTTTGAGAGAGATATGAATTCAGAAGGAGATGAATTCATGATCTTCAGGTGACTTCAGCAACCCAGATGGCTCTGATGCTTCTGCACAAACGAGCAACAACACAGCAGTCACTGCTGAAAGTCAGACAGGGTCATCTTAAAGCCAGTGCATAGAGCTGCTTGGAAACAGAGAGGTCCAGGAGCACCTGAGGCACATGCACCACACTATCAGAGGCATTCTGAGGCAGCCACTACATGGGAGGGGTTAGGAAGGACAAGGCCTGGAAGCCCACAGAACCCCCCCCCTAAGGTCCTTGCCCAGAAATGTCAATCACTGCAAGTCCTTTTCCTGTCTCTGGTGAGCATTAACCCTTCACCAAAGCCAAACCATGAACTATGCAACTGAAATAGGTGTGAGGGAAGCAAGAGAGGAAGCCTCAGTCCAGAGAGAGCTTGCTCAGCTCTTGCCAATGGATTACAAGCTCCCAGAAGGAGTCATTTCCACAGCCCTACCAGCAGCTCCATGAAAACAAGCAGCTGCTCAACTGCAGCAAGAGCTACAGCAGGAACAAGACACTCAGAGGCTGCCTGGGGATGTGCTGAGGAGCTGGAACCATGTGAGGGTTGCAGCCTCTTGCTTTGGAAGCTGTTTACTAAGCCATACCTTAACCTCCACCCAGACACCACACTGCAAGAACCTAACCTGGGGGAGTGCAGGCATCAGCTGGAGACTGAACAAAGGTAGATCTCCTTTTGGTTGGCATGGGCAGGGCCATCTTCTGCTCTTTGTGCTTTGCCAGGGCTGCTTGGACTGCTTCTGTGTGGATATCTGCAAAATGGAAGTTCACAGGCTCAGTTTTGGACCAGCAGAGGAGGAATTAAAACACACAAGGGCAACTCTTGCTGTTTGCATTGATCCAATCCCCATTTTACAGCCCCTTCCCAAAAACCCCTACACTTTCTCATCATTCCTTCTTTGTCCTGAACAAAACAGACAACAAACAACCAAAATCAACCCCCAGGGGAAACTACCTGGGGTTTCCAAAGTTAGGAAGTTAATAGCAGGACCAAGTTCTTTAGTCTGGAATCTTCTGAATTAGTTGTTAGACTCTTCTGTCTCTAGCAGCTTCCACAGAAACCCCAACCCCACCAGAACCAAAGATGATCCTCAAAGCTGCTTGGGTACAGTCTGAACCATGCCCAGAAGCTCAGTGTCTGCAGCTCCAGGTGCAACTCTGCTCTCTAAACTGCCAAATCCTCAGCCAGTTGTTTGCTTGAGGAAAAAAACCTGATGTTCCAAAAGCTGGAAGGATGCAGATTGCATGGAAATCCTGCCAGCTCCTAACTGCAGCTGGAAATCACATGCTGATTAGGAACTGCAACAGGCTAGGGCAGGAGGTTTCCAGCCCTCTGCAAGCAGGCAGAGCTCTCTCAAGGAAGACACATGCCTGGTGATGAGATGATAATTCCCTCAAGAGGCTGCCACAAGAAGGGAGAGCTTATCTACATGAATTTCTCAGGTTCATGTGTTTTAATTATGCTTTTCCAAACCAGAAACCCAGGCTTCTCTAACATGCTCTGAAATGGGGCTGCAGGAGAGCAGAGTTACTGGAGAAGGCCCAGACTTGCTTGCTTTTTGGCTTTTAGCACCAGATAGACTTTACTTTCCCCTGTTGAAAAGAAAAATCTTGTTAATGCAAAGCAAAACAAGGAAAAAACCAACCCCACAGCAGGTGGAAACAACAAACAGATGCCACCAGGTTCTCCTCTCCTTGAGTGGAGAAGGCAACTGACCCTGCTGGCTGCTACTCAACCCCTTCTGCTGCACTCAAAGCAGGGAAGTAAGGCAGCTCTCACTCTCTAGGCTCCTACAGCAGATATGCAGCCATCACCAACTCCACAACAGGTGCCTACCTGTCACTTCACCAGATCTGAGTCCCTACAGCCATGGCTAGCAGAGGCTCCCTGCCCTGGGAGCTGCTGGCCCTGCCCTTACCGGATCGGTAGCGCTCGTCTCGGGCTCCCCCGGAGCGAGCTCGGTGGAACTTGGAGGAAGAGGAGGAGGAGGCTGAGGCTGGGGTTGCAGATGGAGCAGGCATCTGGCTTCTGGATTCCTTCTGTAATGCTGGATCAGGCCCTGGAAAACACAGTCCACAGGAAATCAAAGTTGCTTTCTTGGTTTTTTTGGCTGTACACTTTTCTCTCTGACAGAATCAGGTTGGAAGTGATCTCTGAGATCATCAAGTGCAACCTGTCAGCCCCATGCCACTAAACCATGGCCCTAAGTGCCACATCTAGGTGGTTTCTGAACCCCTCCAGGGATGGTGACTCCACCTCTGCCCTGGGCAGCCTGGGCCAATGCCTAACAACTCTGTCAGGGAAGACATGGTTCCTGATACCCAACCTGAACCTCCCCTGGGGCAGCTTTACCATAGAATTACAAGGTTTCTCCCTTCTTTTTCCTGTAGGGAAGTGAATCTAATCAGTTAATTAATTTATCTGTCCAATTAGACCCTACTCAGTGAAAACACACCTGCTCCCTCCTTTGACTTTGTTCTTAAGAGCTTTCTCCAGCTTTTTTCTTTTCCAGCAGCCTGGGCCAATGCTCAATAACCCTCTGGGGGAAGAAACTGTTCCTCATGGCCAACATGTTCCTCATCACAGAGTCACACAACTGTCAGAGCTGGGAAGGATCTTCAAGATCAGCTAGTTCCAACCCTCTCTGCCTGCCAGGGATGCCACCAACTACAGCAGGTTGCCCACAGCCCCAGCCAGCCTGGCCTTGACCACTGCCAGGGATGGAGCTTCCACAGCCTCTCTGGGCAACCTGTGCCAGTGTCTCCCCACCCTGACAGTGAAGAACTTCCTCCTGATATCCAATCTCAACCTCCCCTCCTCTAGCTTGCATCCATTCCCCCCAGTTCTATCACCACCTGACCTCCTCAAAAAGCTCCAGCAGCTGTTAGGCCCTGGAGGTGAGAGCAAATCTGGAGCAGGTGACACCATCTCCCATATTTTAGGTCACCTCTCAGTGCTGAAGGGAGATGAAGTCACCTTCAAAGAATCTATTCCAAAACACAAAAGCCAAGGTGATAAGACTCAGCTAAATCTTGATCAAGGAAAGAGTTGCTAAGGTAGCTAAATCCTCCACTTCCAGCCACTTAATTGGGCCATTTGTAATTAACTCCAAGGTGTTGTGAGGTAGTAGCTGGGTGGTTTGCTCTCTAGTTGGTTTCCAGTGGGAACAAGACTGCACCTTACTCTCATTATGGCATCAAGTGGGAAGAGAACTGCAGCTGAACTTGTGCTGAAGTGAGATAAGTCAAGTGCACCCTTGCAGGCACCACTGCTATGGGCAGGATGAGGAGTAAATCAGCAGCCCAAATTGAGGCTGAGTTTGCAAAGAGCAAAGCCATAGCAAACTACCTTGAGAAGCTGGGTGAGTAAACTCACTGTTCCCCTGAATATAGCAGAGGCAGGAGCCTCTGCTGCTCACAGGAATCACAGCCTCAAGAGATCTCTCCTGGGCCAGGCTCTGGCTCCTCTCAGCATGGCAAGAAGTGAGGGACTTCATCATACAACCATGGAATGCCTTGGGGTGGAAGGAATGTTCAGAGGTCACCTAGTCCAAACTCCCTGCAGGGACATCTTCAGAGAGCCACAGAACCACTGAGGGTGGAAAAAACTTCTGAGATCATTGAGTCCAATCATTCACCCAACACCACCATGCTCTACACTAACCCATGGCCCTCAGCAGCACATCTACACAGCTTTGAAACCTCTCCAGGGATGGGGACTCCACCACTGCCCTGGGCAGCCTGGGCCAATGCTTGATAACCCTCTCAGGGAAGAAACTGTTCCTCATGGCCAACCTGAACCTCCCCTGGCACAACCTGAGGCTGTTTCCTCTTGTCCTAGCACTGGGAGCAGAGCCCAAGCTCCCCCTGGCTCCAGCCTCCTCTCAGGGAGCTGCAGAGAGCCAGAAGCTCTCCCCTGAGCCTCCTCTTCTCCAGCCTAACCAAGCCCAGTTCCCTCAGCTGCTCCTCACAGCCCTTGTGCTCTAGACCCTTCCCCACCTTCCTTGCCAAAATCATCTTCACCTAGCTCAGGCTGCTCAGAACAACCTGACCTGGGCTGGTTCCAGGGATGGGGCTTCCACCACCTCTCTGGGGAACCTGTTCCAGTGCTTCACCACCTGGAAAGTTTGGTTTTTCCCATGAATAAAGGGAGCTGCATAGATAATCTGATAAGAAATCATCATAAGGCAGTGGTGGGGATGCCTCACCCCTGGAACCATTCCAGGTCAGCTTGGCTGGGGCTCTGAGCTGTTGATGTAGCTGAAGATGTCCCTGTTCACAGCAGGAAGGTTGGACTAGATGAGCTCTAAAGCTCCAACTCCAACCCTTCTGGGATTTCACATACCTCACCAAGGGTCACTAGGAGTCACTGCTGCCAGAGTCTCAACCCCAAAATGAATTTGTGCCTCAGTGGGAACTTAAGAACTAAACCCCAGAGGTCCTAGAGCTGTCATTGCCTTCAGGTTCTCACCTGCAGTCACCCAAAAAGGAGAACAATTGTGTCAGCCAAGTGTGCACTGAGGAGGAATTCTCACCAACTCCTCCCTGGTTGGAGAACTGAGGAGGAAACCACAAAGCCTGGACTCCAGTTCCAGTTCCTCCACTTTCTGAGTGTGTGGTTTTAGGTAAACAGCTTCAGGCCAGAGCCTGGAGCTCAGAGAACTTACAGTACCAGCTAATCACACCTAACTAGTTGCAGGTCTTCATCTCCTCTACCTTCCAACATCCACAGGAGCAGAACATGAACTGCATGGGATAGCAAAGGAACTGACTCCTCAGCCCAGCATCCTGTGCTCTGGAAACAACTCAGGGCTAAGAGGGCACTATGCTCCTGGAAGAAGCTGTCTCTTAACCTCCAGCTTGGCAAACAATGAAGCATGGAATTGGTTTGGTTGGAAGAGACCTTTAAGATCACTGAGTCCAACCATGAACCCAAACACTGAGAGGTCACCACTAACCCATGGCCTCAGCACCACATCTCCAGGGCTTTGAAACCTCTCCAGGGATGGAGACTCCACCACTGCCCTGGGCAGCCTGGGCCAGGTCTTCACAACCCTCCTGGGGAAGAAACTGCTCCTCATGGCCAACCTGAGCCTCTCCTGGCACAGCCTGAGGCTGTTTCCTCTTGTCCTAGCACTGGGCCAGGAGCCCAAGCCCCACCTGGCTCCAGCCTCCTCTCAGGGAGCTGCAGAGAGCCAGAAGCTCTCCCCTGAGCCTCCTCTTCTCCAGCCTAACCAAGCCCAGTTCCCTCAGCTGCTCCTCACAGCCCTTGTGCTCTAGACCCTTCCCCACCTTCTCTGGCCACCTCCATGTCCTTCTGGGAGTGAGGGAGCCAGAACAGAAGAGAAACATTCAACAAGTATTCAGCAGGATGGGGTTGCTCTGCTCCAGGGACATGCATTCCTGACTCTCTATCTGGTTCCAAAGCAGGTGTCCTGCTAGCCAGAAGGTCTCAAAGCCTATTAGGGGATAACTAAGTACTCCCCATTTTTTCCCTGGGGGGTTTGGTTATCATAACACATACCCCAGAGTTCTGTCTTTGCTTCTCAAGACACAACCACCACCTCTAGCAAGGTGTCAGAGGCACAGAGACTGGATTGGAGAAGGAAAAGAGACTTGTGTGGTTGAGGAGCAGGATGGGGTCAGCAGAAGAGCTGGGACTTCAGGGCAAGGTTTTCAATTCAAAATCTGTTTCTCCACACTCCAAAGAACCAATGTTTGTGTCTCCTGCTCAGGCCACATTTCATCCATCACTGATTGAACATCTCTGTAGCATGAATTTGCCTTCACCAAAAGGCAGGGAGTTTTGTTTTGATCCAAAGACAACTTCCCAGCCTGAGGAGAGAACAGCTTACTGCTTTCTGATCCTTTGAGTCCTTCTGAATCCAAGCACCCACTAGATGTCAGCAGCAGATTTAACACCATTTCAAATGAATTCTTTCAACTCCCAGCCAGCTTCCCAAGCCTCCTCCAAAAGCAGCCCCTGGCAAACAGGGCTCAAAGCTGCCTGGCAGTGACACCAGCCACCAGGAGCAAACTCCTGTGTTGTTTCAGTGTTTTGCTAGCACACAACAAGATGGGACAAGAGCTAAGAGAGCCTCAGGGAAGCAGAGCTGCAGGAAATCACAAAGGCTGGCAGGTGACTTGGGTAGAATTCCCTTTGGAACAGTCCTGCTGGAGCTGCTGCTGGTTGGAAGAGATCTTTTAAGATCAGGGAGTCCAGCTATCAACCAGCACTGAAGCACAACCCTCAACATCACACCCACACAGCTCTGGAAGCCCTCCAGGGATGGGGGCTCCCCCAAACCTGCAGAGACATGGCACATGAATGAGTTCAGATTTGCTTCTGTAGGATTTTCATTGTCCAGAATTGGCTGCTTTGTGTTCCCTGTGTTCTGGTGAAGGAAGAGCTACAATGATTTAGGGATTCAGAGACCTTTTTTGCCTTTCAGAAAAGGATTTTCAGATCAAAAGGCTCATTGTGAGCAGCATGTATGATCAACAAGGATAAATGTCTGCAGGAATAACAAGGACACTAAGTGCTAGATTCACCTGACAGGAGAAAAGCAGCAGGCAGACCTGTTCTGCTGCTGCTTTGCATCCTGCTGCTGCACTGGCTCTTCCTTACAACAAGATGATTTGGGTTATTTCAAGCTCCATGCCTGCAAAATTCAAGGCAAGAACCAATTCAGGTACCTAAGGTTTCCAAGCCAGAACAGGAGACAGCCTTGCTCAGCAGCAGGCCTGGCTACAGGAGCTCCAGGTGACTGCTGCTGCCTTCCAGCACTGAGAGCTCACCACAGAGAGGAGATTCAGAGACCTTGGCAGGAGTTACTGACTAGATGGATCCTACTTCTGCCCTGGACAAGGCAGGAGGGAGGAAATCAGCTGCTCTACTGAGATACTGACTCCATGGATCTTAGTTCTGCCCTGGACAGGGCATGAAGGAGGCAGGAAGGATGAATTCAGGTGCTCCATGGAGTTTCTGACCAGATGGAGCTCAGTTCTGCCCTGTAGAAGGCAGGAGGAAGGGGCAGGAGGGAGGGGCCCAGGGCAGCAGGCACCAGCACCAGGGCAGCAGGCACCAGCTCCACTGATTTTAGCCCTGGCTGTTATCACCAGGATGGAGAAATGAATTCCTAGAGTCAAGTGCTAAAAGCTTTATTTGCAATTCTGATGCCTCTCAGCCTAAATCAGGAAGAAAATCATTCCCCATGTGAGGCAGCTGCAAGTCAGATCTTGTAACTGGGGGAAACTCTGACCAGCTCTAAGCTGCAGCACGTGGCCCTGATCTCCAGGTTTAGCCAAAGCTGCTCTCTCCCTGGTCACCAGGCCACCAGAGGTCCCATGTGGAACAACACCATGCTGAAAGGCAAGGGGGGAGGGGGTTAGAAACAGCCAAATTGGCCAGGAGAGCTCTTCCTGGGGGGTTCCTGGCAGCCCAAAGCACCCAGGGTGGCAGGAAGGACTGAGCTGAGGTGGGAGACAGGTGACAAGTTCCTTTTCCCCAAGTGCCATGATCTCCAAGAAGTGAATCACTGAAGGAACAGAATCTAGCATGTTCCCACCTGGTGCTCTGCATGGATAAGAGACCAAAACACTACCCAAGCCCCAGGGGAAGAGCTAAAATGCTGAGATCAATTCAATTCACCTCAAATCTTATCAATCTCAAGAGGCTCACAAGCATCTTACCCCCTGTCTTCCAACACCTTCTCCCCTGAGGTGCTGCAATGCAAGAACACCAAACCCCTTCAGCTTAGCTTCTCAGCAAGATCTCCAACCCTCTGCTGGTTTAAAACTTGCCATTTCTTCCTTCTTTATCCTCCTCAGAATGGCAAAGAGGAGCAAGAGCACTCCAGCAGTGACCCACAAAGGAGCTGACAGTGCCTCAGTGCTTAATGAACCTTCATTTCCTTTACACATCAGCAGAGGAACCAAATGCATTCTCCTAAATAGCAAGAAGATGTCTTCTGCCAACAGCTGTGTGCTAGGGCTGCCAAGCCCAGCAGAAGACATTCCTGCATCTGCACTGCTTCAGCTTTAGAGCTCTCAAATGTTCTTCCAGGTCTGCAGCAGCTAACACAGACAGGAGCTCATCCCCAGGCTGTTCCAAGAGGTGGGGAGTTACTAGGAGCACCTCTTGGTAGCAGAGTCTCAGACTTGCATCTGGCCAACCCAAAACCCTTCTGGAAAATAGCAAGAGAAGAGTAAAAGAGGCAGAAAAATCTTCAGTCCTCACAAAGGACTCAGAGTGACTTAGGAACTTAGGGCTCAGGTTTGGGTCCTCCACTCCCAGAAGGACATGGAGGTGCTGGAGTGTGGCCAGAGAAGGAGAAGGGAGGTGGGGAAGGGTCTAGAGCACAAGGGTTGTGAGGAGCAGCTGAGGGAACTGGGCTTGGTTAAGCTGGAGAAGAGGAGGCTCAGGGGAGAGCTTCTGGCTCTCTGCAGCTCCCTGAGAGGAGGCTGGAGCCAGGGGGGGGCTTGGGCTCTTCTCCCAGGTTACCAGTGACAGGACAAGAGGAAAGAGCCTCAAGTTGCACCAGGGGAGGTTCAGGTTGGCCATGAGGAACAATTTCTTCCCCAGGAGGGTTGGGAAGGCCTGGCCCAGGCTGCCCAGGGCAGTGGTGGAGTCCCCATCCCTGGAGGTGGTCAAAAAACCTGTCTTGGTGTGGCACTCAGGGCCATGGTTCAGAAGCATGGGTGTGTTGGGCTGATGGATCTATGATCTCAGAGGTCTTTTCCAACCTTAATGATTCTGTGATTCAGAAGACACTGAGGATGAGGTGAGAGCAGAGCAACCCTTCCTTTGGGAGGTGGTTAGTCAGCAGTGGGACATGGAGTGAGCTTGGCCTCCCTGCTTTGGCTCAGGCAGCAGCACAACTCCACATGCCCAAGAGAAGCTGCTCAAAAGCCTTTCTCCAACGGAGCAACCAGGCTGGCAGCACAGCCCCAGCACCTCAGTGGGTTCCAGGTCCAGAGCTGGATGCTGCACCAGGAAAACATGTATCTTTAGGTAATTAAGACTGTTGCCTTACCTCTGCAGTAATGAGGCAAGCTCCCAGAGGCAATGGGAATGGAGCAGAGCTTTAGCAATAAGAATCTCCCCAATTCCAATGCTGCCATGTCCTGACATGTCCTCATTCCTACCTTCAGCTCCCTTCCCAGCCAGCAACTGGAGCCAATCCATCAGCTAGCAGCAGCAGGGTGCTTTGGGAAGTGGAAAACAGTCACTGCCAGCAGTAAATCCTCCTTTTTAGGGTTGGTTTATTTTCAGTGTGGACTATATTCCTTTTCTGCTCATTAGCAAGGTGACCTGATTCTGAATCCCCCATGCCTGACTTCCACAGGCTTCTTCCAACAGGAGATTCCCTGATAGAAGTGCAGCTGGAGAGAAGAGACAGAAAGCTGGAGGGCTGAGCCACAAAGGGCAGTCCCAATGCTGGCCTAACTGATGACCTAGCAGCCTCTGTGCCCTCCTGACCTTCACCTCATCCTGCAGCTTTCAAAAGGGCAACAATTACAAGAGCAATCTTGACAAACACTTTTTCCCCCCCCCTCCCTCCTCATTAAACAGCAGTTTCTGAAACAAACCCAAGTTGTGCCCAAGGACAGGCAGGAGGGGCAGAGGTGAAACACCACCTGCAGAGCTTCAGCCTCCACCAGACTCCAGCACAGCAGCAAGTTTGCTAAGAAGGCACTTGAATGTAAGAATGGAGAGGAGAAGGCTCCAGGGAGACCTTCTGGTGGCCTGCCAGGATCTGAAGGGAGCTGCAAGAAAGCTGGGGAGGGACTGGTTAGGTCAGGGAGTGACAGGACTAGGGGGAATGGATGCAAGCTAGAGGAGGGGAGATTGAGATTGGATATCAGGAGGAAGTTCTTCACTGTCAGGGTGGGGAGACACTGGCACAGGTTGCCCAGAGAGGCTGTGGAAGCTTTTAAGGGCAGGCTGGCTGGGGCTGTGGGCACCCTGACCTAGTTGGTGGCATCTCTGTCAAGCAGGGGGTTGGAACTAGCTGATCTTTGAGGTCCCTCCCAGCTCTGACAGTTCTGTGACTCTAGGAATGGAGCCCACATTTCCTTCCAAGGCTCCAGATCTCCACTGGGACACACACTGGAGGCTGTAAAACCTGCTTACCAAACACCTACTCCTGAGGAGCACAGAGAGGGATAAGTCAAGTCCATCACTTTCTGGTTCCTTTAAGTAACAGAAACAGATTGGATCCAAAGGCAGCAGCAGAGTCACCAGAGACTGCTATCACCTCCTGCTTCAGGGAGGGAGTCCTCAGGACTTGGAGGGCTTCAAATCTCCAGTTTGAAGGCTAAACCCCCAAGTTTTGCTTGCCTTGCTCCCTTCAGTGTCTTAGCTCAGCCAGAAGGCACTGACCTGTTGTCTATAAGCCTTGGAGAAGAGAATGGGCACCAGCAAAAGGAGCTGAGTCCCCAGTGGGCTGGAGGAGAGCAGCAAGGCACCATCAGGGAGTTTGGAGTGGAGAGTCTCAGGGTTACCACATGACCCTGGCAGAGTCCTTTTCTGTTCCTGCAGCAACTGCCTGGAGAGAACTGCTGCCATCCTCCAGGGCTTTTCTGATGAAGCCTTTCCCCAGCAGATGTTAGTGCTGATGCTCAATCAATGGGCTTTTAGCTTTCACTCTTTTTTTCTACCCTTTTTGGGCTTTTCTGGCAGTAGCTGTGTGTCAGGGAGTTCCAGGAAGCCCACTCAGAGCTGCCTGTCACAGCCATTCACTCCCCAAACTGCCAGGAGCCAGACACATTAGTTTTTAATGGTTAAGCTTCTCAGCAGAGCAGGAGTGCAATTATTTTTGGGGAAGCATCCCTAATAATGAGTATTAGGCAGACTTTCAGCCACAGCCTTCAGTTTACAATTACAGCTCATTATCTGACACACAATCAGCTCTGCTGCTCAGGATCTCAGAAGCAAAAGAACCAGATGGAAAACAAAGCACATGAATGGAAAAATCAACCCACAAAGGAGGAGAATTCTCCTGTTTCTCCAACAAGGAATTAAGATGCCTGGAAGGAGGAGGCAGGACTCTGCTTCTAAGGAGGTTTCAAGAGTGATTCTTGAGGACCTCATGCTTCAGGACTGATTCAGAGCCCTGGAGTTCTCAGCTGACAAGGGAGTAGGATGTGATTTATGCATGTGGGAGATAAAGACAGGGCATGGAGTGGAGAGCATTCCACAGAGACCCACACCAACCAGCTCTGGAAGCAGCAGGAAACCCCTGCAGTTCACTAGGAGCTAGGGATCTAGAGGCAAAATACTGCTCATGACTTCATGGCATCCCTGCAACCTCCACCCCACAGTGCAGTTATTAGATGGCTAAGGAAAGACAGAGGAAACAGAAGAGCTCAGAGGTGACACATGAAATCTCAGAGCCCTTGGATGTCCAGGCCATGCAAGAGTCTGCTGCCAGCTGAAACAAGCACCTACCTTGGCTTTGTGGCATGTATGGAGCCAGCAGCTTTGCTCTCTTCTTCTCATACCCCTTTTGTGTGATGTCTCCTAAAAACAAGGAAAGAAAAACCCATTTAACCATGGCCTCAGTTTTTTGGTGCTTGCTTTTCTTGTCAGTGCCATGAAGGCTGCACCTGGACACAGGTAAAACACAGCCTGTGCTGCAGGAAACCTGAGCCCAAAGAAATGCAGCTCTGTGATGACTCCAAAACCTCTGCACTACAGAACTTGGGGAGTTTCCCTTGGGATCAGACACACACACACAAACACACTAGTTCAATGCAATCATTTGAATCAGAAGAGCTATCTAAATGAAATATCAAACCACTGAAAACCTAAAAAGGACAACTCCAGAGTGAAGGAAAATGTTCTGTAACCACAGAGCCAACTTAGGGCTAAGCAATGGAATCATCCCCAAGCAGCAGGGCAAAGGGAAAGTGCAAATTCAGAGCAGCAAATAAAGGGAACAGGAGCTGCTTAGGGCAGCCCTGAACACCTGAGGGAAGGGTGGGCAAGAGTCAGCTTCTAGGCTAGAGCCTAGCAAGCACCTCCTCTGTAACCTCTTTGATGCTCAGTAGCAGCAAGCTAAGGGGCTGGGGGCTTTCTGCCCCTGGGAGCAGCTGTAACTCCACTGTGTGGCAGCAGATGAAGGTAGATGCTTGAGCTGCACAGCAACAACAACTCCAGGAGAGAAGAAGTCTTAGGAAACTTTTCTCCTCTTTCTAATCTGTCTGATCCTGGAGATGCACCATCTGGCTGCTGTCTTTTGCTTTAATTTCTCACATTACAGCAGAACCACAAGAAAGACTGAAACCTTGAAGGGATTAAAAGAAAAAGCCCTGCAGCATTTTCAAGCCTTTTTGGAGCCTGCCCTGCACTTGTAACCTCTTATCTCTTGGGGCTGAAAGATTGGAAGAGCTCAAGCACACAGCAAGAAGAAAACAGAGTTATTTGGTATTACTTCTCCAGCTCCAATTAAACCCATATCTGCATTACAACAAACCCCCAGCATGTTTTCTTTGCTGGGAGCCTGATTACTGCAAGGCAACAGAGTATTAGACACTGAGGAGCCCAGGTCACTGCATTTGCTGCCTGCCAGCATCCTCCTGCCAGACACTTCCAGCCTGATCTGGGGAGCCAGGGCAGGAAAGGTGATTAAAGGGTTTAGCTAGGCTCTAAGCCTCCCCCCACCACCAGTGTCTCTGCTCAGACACCCCAGCTAACTGGCCAGTTTGGCTAGAAAGGTGATTTTGCAGCACTGGAATGCTTGGAATGGGATTGGACTTCACTGCTTTGGGCTGGGGAGTCCAACCCCACCTGGGGCAGGAGCAGGGAGACTCAGGTGGCTTGCCACTGCTTCCCACAGGGGCTGCCTCTGCACACACATCACTTCATCTCCCTCCTCTTCCACTAGGCTGCACTGAGTCAGGCCCCAACAAGCCCAAACAAATGAGACTGTCCACGAGGCACTGAAATGCCAAGCAAAGCACTCAGTGCAATGCCTGGCTGCAACACCTAGCTCAGGCAGAGGAATCCAGCTCACCAGAAAGGTATGCTGGCAGCACAGGAGAAGCACACCTCCAAAGAAAGAGCTGCACAAAGGCTCCAGGCCACGAAGGAGAAGACTTGGAGCAAGTGCCTGAGCTACAAACCCCTCCAGAGGCAGTTTGAACTTCCCACACTCGTTCCCTTGGGTGGCAGAAGGAGCAGGGAGAGAAGCACTGCAGGAAAGCCAGGCACAGGAAGGGGGAGGGAGCTCTCCTCAGAAGCCAACCCACAGATTTGTTTGTAGCTTGTTATTTTGTGATTAATTTCTTCCCCAAGGTTTAATTGGACTCTTGACATCAGTGGTTACACACTACATGGTGGAGTTACCAAGGAATACCAGGACTTTATGAGCAAACACCAGCACACTGGATCAAAGCACTAACAGCACCAGGTTTCCCTGGGTTTGCACTGGGAAGCAAAGAATTCTCTCTAAGAAGCAAGCTGCTCCACACTCACATCCTCCCAATAACCCACAGGACCATGGCTCAGGGACTTGCACTTGGAAATAGGAAGCTGAGGTGAAACCCAAGCAGGTCACTCAGGCCAAAAGACTCTTTGCAATCTGAACTCCTCCCTGCTGCAGATTGGTTAGGTTATTGCTTGGGAAAGAGGGGGAAAAAAAAAGGATTCTCTGAACATCAGCTAATCAAAGGGAATCAAATCAAAAGCTTAATGCCATTTGGCAAGAGCAGGAAAGTTCCAAGCAGCAACATTCAACCAAGAGAAAGAAGGATTGCTAAGCTCCTGGGACTCCCCTGCAGCTCTGTGTCCTCTCACTGCTGAGTCTCCAAGCAGTTAGTTAATCAAATGATGATAATTTGGAGTGTTTGGGCAGCCCAAAGTAGGATAGAAAGTGTCATGCTTACACTTTCAGAGTAGCCTGGCCCTGCTGAAGGGGAACTAGGCAGTGGGGACTGAGGAGGTTAGAGGAAAGGGGTACCTGAAGGTTCTCTCCCCAAGGAGAACAGGTTGGGAACAGAAGCTATCTGAAATAAGGCTCCAGCAAGTCCCAGGGCCTAGGGCTCTCAGAAGAATGGGTGGAAACATGGGTGAGAGCTGCAAAGTCACCTCAATCAAATGATGACCCAGTTCCTACAACCCCAACAGTGATGCCCAAACTGACACCTCCAAACCTGGGAAGGCAGAGTCCCTCTGAGAGGCTGCAGGAGTGAAATGAACTAATTGTATGAAAGACTCTTCCCCTTGGTGATGCACAGCCCAAATCTGCTATCAATCCACTCAGGCAGAAAGCAAAGATTGACTAAATGAAGTTTTGTATCACCCTGCTCCTTTGCTGCTGCTCTCCAGGAAATGGAAATGGCTAAAGCCAAAGACTAGCTGTGAACTTCCTCCCCAAAGCCCAGCAGTTACTGCCACAGGAAGAGAGGCAGGACAATGGAGCTGCCATCTCCAGCCCCACTCACTCCTGCTGCACCAACCCTGGTAAATCATCAACCTCACTTCCATAAATGAGAGGCTCTGGGACATCTGCTGGGCTAAACTCTTCCAGATCACTGAACAAAACACAAGCCCAAACCACAATCCCTCTCTCCACAGAGGCAAGACCCAGCACTACAAAGAAAGCATTAGCAAAGCAAATGAGAGCTGACAATTGAGCTCTCAACTGGTGCTAGTGTTTGCTCATTCCTAGGAAAGAAATGACAAACAAAACCACTTACTGCTGAGACATTCCTTTGGCCCTCTCCCAGTTACAGCTCCTCCTGCTCCCTTGCAGGCTGCATTTATCTGGAGCCTAAGCTGGCCATGGCTGTGCCTCCACAGGCTGAGGAGGTCCTAAGGGAATGGGAGTCTTGGCTGAAGAAGGCAAAGCTGCAGCTCCTTTGGAGTCAAGACCCTTCTGCCATAACCAACTTGTGTGTCCTCATCTTCCCTAGTGGATCCAGATGGGATGGCAGCAGAGGAAAAGGCTCTCCCTGACCTCCCTGCTGCAGGCATGGCAACCATCAGGGATGGCTTCAGCTTCCACTGATGACCAAGGCATTGTGAAGTGGTTCCAGTTGGAAAGGACCTTCCAAGGACACCTAGTCCAACCCCCTGCAGGCAGCAGGGACAGCTGCAACTACAGCAGGTTGCTCAGAGACCCAAGCAAGCTGAGCAGGAGTGGTTGCAGGGATGGGACATCTCCTCCCACCTCTCTGGGCAGCCTGGGCCAGGCTCTCCCCAGCCTCAGTGTAACAGATGTCTTCCTTCTCTCCAGCCTAAATCTCCCTCTTTTAGTTTCCAACCATCACTGCCTGTCCTGTCCCAACAGGTTCTGCTAAAACATCTGTCCCCATCTTTCTCATCAGCCCCTGGAAGGCTGCACTAAGGTCTCCAGGCTGAACAACCCCAACTCTCTCAGCCTTTAAGTACAGTCCACCAGCACCAGCACCACAGTCCAGTTCACCAGCTCTACATGCTACCACTTTCCTCCCCACACTACCTAAACTCTCAGCCTTCCACCCCAAGCAATGCAGAGCTCTGCTGCCACCTTCCCTACTCACAAACTCACCTCAAGAGAGGAGAACTTTCCTCCTGCAGAGCCACCAGCTCCATCTCCCTGCTCCTTTTCAGGAAGCATTTGATGGAGCAGCTCCAGGCAGCTTCAGAGAACAGGTTCTCTGGCAGGAGACCATCAATGGTGTTGCACTGCTTCAGTAATTCCTCATCTCCCTGTTATCACCATGCTGTTCCCTTCCTCCAACCCTCTCCCCCATCTCCCCACTCCCCCTCCCCTTAGTCTTTTCTCTCTTCTGAGAGTTGTAAAAGAAGAATTTAAAGAGATCCTACTTCTCAAGATACAGCAGCTCCTGCAAACACACCAGGGATGATGTTCTCTCTCTGGTTATGGTTTGCATAAGCATGACAAGTTCACCCAAGGAGCAATGATCTTTCCTCACTTGGAATGCCTGGACAACAACCCTGCCTGTGGACATCTCCCCGATGAAAGGGAGGTTCTGCTTCTTTGTGTGGACTTGAGAAAGAGAATTGCCTAGAACAATGCACACAAATGGCTGCTGAGAGCCCTTTTCCATCTGATTCTCCTAATTCCTTGAGAGGAAATGAGAAGTGATCCCCAGCATGGAAACCCAGTCTGGATGTTCTGACCACTGAGAGTGGACTGCTGACAAGGACAGGTAGTGACAGGACAAGGAGCAATGGCTTTAACCTGATCAGGGGAGACTCAGACTGGAGAGAAGGAAGAAGTTCTTCCCTGTGAGGGTGAAGAGACACTGGAACAGGCTGCTCAGTGAGGTTGTGGATGCCTCTCATCCCTGGGAGTGTTGAAAGCCTGGTTGGATGGGACTTGGAAGAACCTGGGCTAGGGGAAGGTGTCCCTGCCCATGGCAGGGGCTGGAACTAGATGTTCTTTAAGGTCCCTTCCAAGCCAAACCATTCCATGACTTTCTGAGTGCTGAAGGCCAGGCTGGATGGGGAGTGGAAGAACCAGGGCTAGTGGAAGGTGTCCTTGCCCCTGGCAGGGAGGTTGGAACTACCTGATCTTTAAAGTCCCTTCCAAGCCAAACCATCCCATGAAGCCATGATTCTCTGATGCAATGACAGCAAGAGGGAAGCCCAGTGAGCCACCACTCATCAAGCCAACCTGGATGTTACACCTCCCTTCAGATGATGCAGCAGGGAAGCCTGCAGCCTCAGGAGCCTCAGCCCTGTGACGCCAGGCTGCTGCTCTTCAGCAATTAGAGCTGATGATCTCTTCCAAGCAGTGGTGCTCCAGCAGTGCAAGGTGGTAACACCAGCTAATCCTGCTAGGCTCAGACAATGCTCCTCTTTCAACATCCTTGCTCCCCTTCCCCCCATGCAAGAGAACACTGAATCATTTACTGTCTAACAAAACCATAATTACTAGAGGGGAGAAATGAAGGAAGATGATCACGTAGCACACAGCATCTCCCCAACAAAGCCTCCAAGCACTGGGCTGCAGCAGGCAACAGAGGCAGATTTGGATGAGTTGGGATGGATTTAAAGCAACAATACAAATGTTTGGTTGACTTCAAAGAAAGTATGTTGAAGTTTCTAGCAGTTTTTGCTCACAGGATCCTGGAGATGAGCCCCAAAAGACAGAGTTAGTCTCTGCTGAGCAGCAAATAGAAGATCATAACAAAAACAAAGAAAGAAACTCTATCCCCAGCACTGCATCTGCTTCCCAGGTCTCACCTCTCCACATGACCTTGATGACTTTGCCTTTCAAGGCTGGAAGAGACCTCCAAGATCATCAAGTCCAACCATCAACCTATCACCATGTCCCTCAGACTGAGCCAAGCCCCTAAGCACTACCTGCCTGCTGCCCTGCTTGATCCCTAGGTACCCAGGACAGGCAATGCCTGCCTGCAGTTCCATCACCTCACACTTAAGAACACAAGATGAAGTCTGCTTTGGCAAAGCTTGAGTTTGGATTCCCTGTCCTTGCTCAGCAGCAGACACTGAACTGAAGATACTGAAAGCCAGAAGTGAGCTGAAAGGCCAAAATGTTCTCTTGCTGCATGCCCCTTCCAGAGAAGGTCTTTCAGGTGGGTTTGGAAGTGCTAGGTGGCATGCTTGAGAAACCCCAGCTGAGGAAGGAATCTACTTTAGCACTTCAGTGGCAGAAAACAGGCATCAAACCAATCATTCAGTACTTCAGGAAGCAATGTTGTCACCACTGATCTCTTCTCAGCTAGGTCCTGTCCTCTGTCCCTTTCCTGGAGGACTGGCAAACTCTAGACACCCTGTACTTCCCCCTGATGGTTCAACCAAGGCCTAAAGCCAGGATGAGCTCAATCCCAGGCTTCAGCAACCCTTTTTGGGGTGTAGACCCTTTGTTCAGCCAGACTATACCTGTTCAATGGTCTCCCACTCCCTAGCTCTCTTTGGCTATAACTTCAATGGAAAAACCACCTTTGAAACAAGTTTAGGCAATTGCCTCTTTCTGTTTGAGGCCAAATGATGATGCAGCTTCAAAGATTCCCTCCTCCTTCCTTCTGGGGAAGCTGTCTATCAGGTTTCCTTCTTTGAGACAATCCCAAAGGTCTGCAATCTTAGAGAGTCTTCCAGAAAAGAGTCACTGATTTCTTGAAAGAAAGCAAGCTTGACTCACTCTGCCTGTCCCCAGAACAAACCAAGAGGGAAGAGAGAGAGAACAGGTCTGCACTCTGCAGTTTCCCTTTAACTGCACCACTAAAAACATGAATAGGCCACTGAAAAAGCAGAGAGGCTCACAAAGCTCTGCTTGTTGAGCACCAGCATTACCCTGCTACACTTGCAGCCCTCACAAGCTTCACAGACAGATCAGCCCCAGATTAATTTATACACACAGCACAAGACTCCTTGGCTCCAGCACTGTGGGGATTCTGTTCCTCAGTTGGAAGAATCTTTTCCCAAGGCTTATGAATGTTATGTTACCAAATGAAGGCTATTTTCATCTCCACATGTCTTATTCCAAAAGCATGCAGCTCCAGAGTAGGTTTCTGGGGCAAGGTCTCTCCTGCACACAAGGTCACTGCCACCCTGCAGAGGGCTGGGGTTGGCTCATGCAAGGTCCCAAGGTGCACAAGTCACCTCACTGGGCCTGCTTTAAGCCCTTTGAATTTTGGGGGGTTGTTTTTAACCTCTCCACAAGAAATCCAGCTCCTGAAACTCTACTGAAGAATCTCTTGATCTGCCAGGAGCAGTTCAGAGCTGCAGCTGAGCCACTGTCCTCGAATCAACCCAGCTGGGGCCATGTATTACAGCAGTAAATCTTCACTGCCATATGGGATGCATCCCCAAAGTGGGTGAGCTAAGGACAGGCTTCAGTTGTCATCCTGTGTGTGGGCAGGAGGTGAAAAAGTGGCACCAGATTAACTCCAGCCAAAAAACCAACCCCAGAGTAACTTACCCTTCCCATTCCTGCTGAAAATGCCACTGGCCTGGGGCAGCTTCTCAAAGGTTTGGCAGGGCTGGGACACTGAAAAATGCCTGGCAGCTTAGCCAGTCAATAAAGGAGCCTCTTGCAGGTGTGCTCCACTTTGGTTGATTCTCCTCTTTGCAGCAGACATGAGAAGAGAACTTTCTTACTCATGGCTCTGTGTGTGCTTTGCACAGCATCAAGGTGTCCCTGCTGTTATAGAACCCTAGACTGGGTTCTATCCAGGCTGGAAGGGACCTTTTCAAGATCAGCTGGTTCCAACCTCCTGCCATGGGCAGGGATGCTTGCCCAGGGCCACATCCAGCCTGGCCTTGAACCCTGGCAGGGATGAGGCAGCCACAACCTCTCTGGGCAGCCTGTGCCAGTGTCTCAGCACCCTCAGAGTACAGAAATTCTCAGTGGTTAGTTTCTTTAAAGGCCTTCCCCAGGGAAGCTGCTCAAGTGACCACAAAGCCAAACTTCATCTGTCCCTCTGGTTCACTTGCATGCCAGAACTACAAGGCCACAGACAACTTTGCCTTTCAGGCCCTGTCTGTGCCAAAAGGCTGCATGAGGCACTTGAACCTGTGAACACACAGGGAACATCTACCTTTACAAAGAGGATCCCAAAATTCTTGAAGACAAGCCCTTAAAACCTTTAAATACCTCTCTAAATTCTGTTCCCCTGATAATCTTCCTAAACCCCAGCTCTGCTCACTGCCTCTAGCAAACATCTGCAGAACAATCACAGAACTGTCAGAGCTGGAAGGGACCTCAAAGATCAGCTAGTTCCAACCCCCTGCCTGCCAGGGATGCCACCAACTAGGTCAGGGTGCCCACAGCCCCAGCCAGCCTGCCCTTAAAAGCTTCCACAGCCTCTCTGGGCAACCTGTGCCAGTGTCTCCCCACCCTGACAGTGAAGAACTTCCTCCTCATATCCAATCTCAATCTCCCCTCCTCTAGCTTGCATCCATTCCCCCTGGTTCTGTCACTATCTTCTCTCCTAACCAGTCCCTCCCCAGCTTTCCTGTAGCCCCCTTCAGACCCTGGAAGGCCACCAGAAGGTCTCCTTGGAGCCTTCTCCTCTGCAGACTGAACAACCCCAACTCTCTCAGCCTGTCCTTGTAGCAGAGGTGCTCCAGGCCTCTGATCACTCTCCTGGCCCTTCTCTGCACTCCCTCCAGCACCTCCATACCCCTCTTGGAACAGGGGCTCCAGACCTGGATGCAATATCCCAGCTGGGGTCTCAGGAGAGCAGAGCAGAGGGGGAGAATCGCCTCCCTCCACCTGCTGGCCACACTCCTCTTGCTGCAGCCCAGGATAGGGCAGTCCCTCTGGGCTGCAGGCACACACTGGAGGTTCATATTGAGCTCCCCATCCACCAACACCCCCAAGTCTCTTTCCTCAGGGCTGCTCTCAAGCCAATCCTCACCCCAGTCTGTAGCAGTGCTTGGGATTGCCCCAACCACCCAGCACTGAAGTCAACATGAAACAAGACATCATGTTGCAAAGTGCAGCCATAGAAATCTGCCATGGTAGCCACCAAAGCAGCACAGGCACAGAGAGAACAATCCCATATACAAATAATAACTGTAACTCCAGCCTGGGGAAGAGATATATAGAGATACATATATATTTCTAAATAGCTACAACTTGTCATGAGGAAAACATGCCTCTTCCCTTCTGAATCCTACCCAGGATCTTACAAAGTCTGTTCAAATGAAATGTTTTCATCTATTTTTAATGAGCAGTCAAGGAGAAGCATGTGGATTTGGATGTAGGAGCAGTTACCAGTGTTTATAACACTCATACATCAGAAGAATGCAATTACAGGAGGAGAAAGTGTCAGGTATGCAAGAGCCAGCTACACTCTCAGGCTGAGCTGAGGAGAGCAAAGCCACTCACAATGCTTTAGAAACTCAGATGAAGTGATTCTGCCCTCAATAATCCTCTTTTTTTTTCTCTGACTAACCTCCTGGTCACAGACACTCACCAAAATTCCCATGGATTCAACTCTCAGACCCAGTCCTCCAGCACCAGCCTGAAAACTGAAGTTTCCCAGGAAATGACTAAACTCTGCAAGAATTCCAGCTCCCTGATTCAGCTCTTAGTCAGCAGGTAGGGACACCCCTGCCTTCCTGCAGGTAGAAACTGAATGAGTAGCCAAGGAAGTGCTGATAACCTTCTCCCAGGAGTTGTCTCTCCAGTCCAAACACAAAGGATTACACCCAGGGAAACCCTTTGCCTGCTCTGCACTTTCTCCAGGAGACACAGCAGTCTGACAAATGATTTTCCAAACCAAGGTTGTTTCTAGCCCAGGAAGAAAAAAGAAAACCAATTCCATGCAGGCACCCAAAGAGAATTCAATCTTGCTGCAGAACACTGCTGGAGATCCACCCACAATTAGAGAGCCCAAATGCAGTCCCTGGCCTTGGGTTAACCACAGCACTAGGTGGTGGTCTGGGGCTCTGATACACACAGTGATTGATTAAACTCTGATGGATGAAGCCTTCACCCCACCCACAGCCACCAGTGACCACAGTTTCCACTCTGAGGCACTCAGGGAAACCAGAGAGTCCCTCCTTGGGGTTTATTCCACACCTTGCTTCAAGGGAGGGGGGGCCCTTGCTGGGGCTCTTTTCCCCTTGCTCTCTCACAAAAACAACCTGAACCTGAGCATATTTTTGCAGCCTTTTGTTCAGCAGCTAATGTGGCCACACAAAAGCATCAGAGTATCACCACAGTGGAGCCACCTGGGATGAGATGAGAACAGAGACTACCATGGGTCTCATCCTGAGTGCAGTTCCCCTTCCATGGCTCTCAGATGCCAATATTTAACAATTCTCTTCAAACAGGCTTCAGTTTTTCCCATATAACCCAAGCAGAGTGCCCAGGGGGCAAGGAAGCCAAGAGCATCCTGGCTTGGAGCAGCACTGGGGTGGCAGCAGGACTAGGGCAGGGATTGGCCTCCTGGGCTGGGCACTGGGGAGGCCACAGCTCCAATCCTGGGCTCAGCTTTGGGCTCCTCACTCCCAGAAGGACATGGAGGGGCTGGAGTGTGGCCAAAGGAGGAGAAGGAAGGTGGGGAAGGGGCTGTGAGGAGCAGCTGAGGGACCTGGGCTTGGTTAGGCTGGAGAAGAGGAGGCTCAGGGGAGAGCTTCTGGCTCTCTGCAGCTCCCTGAGAGGAGGCTGGAGCCAGGGGGGGCTTGGGCTCCTCTCCCAGGTTACCAGTGACAGGACAAGAGGAAAGAGCCTCAAGTTGCACCAGGGGAGGTTTAGATTGAACATGAGGAACAATTTCTTTGCAGAAGGAGTTGTTAGGTGTTGGCCCAGGCTGGGCAGGGCAGTGGTGGAGTCCCCACCCCTGGAGGGGTTCAAAACCCATGGAGATGTGGTGCTGAGGCCATGGGTTGGTGGTGAGCATGATGGTGACAGGTTACCAGTTGGACCTGATGTTCTCAGAGGTCTTTTCCAACCTTAATGGTTCTACCCCAGGTACTCCTTGCTGGTAACTCTCTTCCAAATCTGACTCCAAGACAACACCTTGCCAAACCATCCTGAGGAGCAGTTTAGACACAGCTCATCCCAACCCAACTCCACCTGCAGTTACCATTTGTAATTAATTTCCAGATTCCTGAATCAGAGGCAAGAAAGGGAGAAGAAAGAAGTCTAGAGCAATTAGTCCCCTATCTATTGATCAAACACAGCACTGCTCACACAAGGCATTCTAGCATGGAAACACAACTCTGACCTCCCTTTCACACAGTGTGAACAGAGCACTGACCTAGTTGGCATCTCCTGCTGCAAAGTAGTACAGTAATTATGTACTTCCAGATGGGAAAATGCTATTCCAAATCAGAGTGCCATGAGCTCAGTGATTATGCATGCTGAAACAAAGAAAGATATCTTGATGAAAGCAGCAGCACTTAAAAGATCACTCCCCAAACAAAAATCTATTCAAGAAATTAATCACAAGAATGAATTTTTCAACCCTGAAGAGGTTAGACAACTCTTGGGACAGGTTTTCTCCCAGGGAACTAGTGCTAGCACCAGAGGAAACAGCTTCAGGTTCTGCCAGGGGAGGTTTAGATGGGGTGTTGGGAAAGATTTCTTCATAGCAAGAGTGGTTAGGCATTGGCCCAGGCTGCCCAGGGCAGTGGTGGAGTCCCCATCCTAGGTGGGGTTCAAAAGCCATGGAGATGTGGTGCTGAGGGCCCTGCTTCAGTGGCATGGTGGTGTTGGGTCAGCAGCTGGACTTCATGATCTTCCAGGTCTTGTCCAATCTTAATGGGCTATGAAGAAGGAGGGGAAACCTTCTGAGGAGTGGCTGAGCTCATCTGGTCTGTTTAGCCTCCAGAAGAGGAGACTGAGAGGAGACCTCACTGCTGCCTTCACCACCCTCCCAAGGGGGAGCAGAGGGGCAAGGACTGATCTCCTTGATCTAGTGGACAGTGACAGGGGAAATGGGATGAAGTTAACCCAGGGGAGGTTCAGGCTGGAGATCAGGAGAAGGTTTTTCACCCAGAGGGTGGTTAGGCTCTGGAACAGCCTCCCCAGGGACACAGTCTCAGCACCAAGCCTGACAGAGTACAGAACCATATGGACAAGGCTCTCAAGCACAGGGTGTGACTCTTGGGGTGTCCTGCATAGGTTAAGGAGTTGGACTCAATGATCCTAGTGGCTCCTTGCCAGCTCACAGATACTGTGAAACTGCAAGCTGTAATGATTCTGTGACTCTAAGTTTCCCATGTCTCCTACCCTGGTTTCCCCAAGAGTTAGGACTTCCTAAGGGAAAAACCAGCCAAGAAAGCAATAACTGCTCCAGAGAGCAAAAACCATTGCTCTTCCCCAAGTTCTGAGATCTGAAACACAAACCACAGCCATTCTACACATTAACAGGGCTTTAACATACAGCATTAACAAGGAAGAGTTGCTATCAGACAGTATTAGTCACCATAGTAGGATTCCACCACTTGAAGTTAAAGCAATACAATTATTAAGCTTTTACTCAGCCTCACATTAGTGTGCAACACAAGTCATTTGCCTGCTGGGAACTCCCACCAATTCTAGAAAGCTACCTGACAAAATTAGAGCAGGAAGACTCAGAGAGCAGCTAAGGAACTGTTCCTGCCTTTGCTTTTCATTGCTTCTAACCCTGACTAGTGAATACTGAAGAACTTGGGTAAGCAACCTTAAAACTGCTCTGCACACCTCCACTCCTGACACTGCTCTGCCAAACCAGAGCCAGACTCCAGTTCCATCCCAGGCACAGCTCTGCCAAACCAGAGCCAGACTCTAGTTCCATCCCAGGCACAGCTCTGCCAAACCAGAGCCAGACTCCAGTTCCATCCCAGGCACAGCTCTGCCAAACCAGAGCCAGACTCTAGTTCCATCCCAGACACAGCTCTACCAAACCAGAGCCAGACTCCAGTTCCATCCCTGACATTGCTCTGCCAAACCAGAGCCAGACTCCAGTTCCATCCCAGGCACAGCTCTGCCAAACCAGAGCCAGACTCCAGTTCAGGGGAGGCTGCCCCCCAGGCTGACCCTTGCTGCCCACAAGCAGAGGCTCCTCTCTGCAGAGCCCAGCCCCTCTTTTCTGGATTGCAGAGTACAAACCCTTCCAAGTTGGTTACCAGCTTGGGAAAGAGGTTTAAACAGAAAGAGCAGAAGCAGAGAATGCTCTGCACAGCATGGCATAAGCAGCAGATTTGAAGCCCTGAGCTCAGTAGGGGCTGGGCTAAGCTTTCAGTTCTGTTTACATCAGTGACTGTTGGCTTCTTGAGGAATTTCAGTGCTAAGGAAACCATGCTGGCATGTCACCAGCCAGCCTAAGAACAGCCATTATTCTGTCAGCTGCAATGCTCTTTACAAGAAAGATCATGCAAGGAATGACTTCTGTTCAGGGCTCTTGTGGCATGCTAAAGCAGATTTCAAGGGCTGCTTCAGAAGCACTTTGTTCAGAGGGTGGAGAGCAGGATGTGGCAAGAGCCTTCTTCTGGGAAAGCCTTTAAGCTGTGTGGAAGATCAAAATAACAGACAAAACTTACTCCAGCAGCACATGTGAGAGCCCTCCTAGCAAGGCTCAGTGATCCTGCTGCCTGTTGCAAAGCCACCACAAACTCACTGAACTTAGGCACTGCAATGGAAAACACAAACCTCTCCCAGCACATCCATTCCTCCTTCCTCACCTCTCCCAGCACATCCTTTCCTCCTTCCTAGTTCCTCACACTAAGAGCTCTTTAAAGAAACTGGCATTGAACTCTCCAGGGAATCAGAGACTATCCTGATCCTGAGTTGGAGGGACCCACAAGGATAAAATATCCCAATCTGAAAGGGACCCACGAGGATCATGGAGTCCAACTCCTGTCTCTGCCCAGGACAAGCCCAAAGTCACCCCTGGTGTCTCAGAGCATTGGCCAGATGCTGCTGGGGTTCCTTCAGCCTTGGAGCCATGGCTGTGTCCCTGGGGAGCCTGTTCCAGTGCTCCAGCACCCTCTGAGTGAAGAACCTTCTCCTAACATCCACCCTAACCCTCCCCTGGCACAGCTTCATGCCATCCCCTCAGCTCCCAGCCCTGATCACCAGAGAGAAGAGATCAACTCCTGCCCCTCCTTCACCTCTGCTGAGGAAGTTCTCAAGTGCAACCAGGTCTCCTCTCAGCCTCCACATCCCCAGGCTGAACAGACCAAGTGACCTCAGCTCTTCCTCACAGGGCTTCCCCTCCAGACCCCTCACCATCTTTTCCATCAATCCCTGCTTCCTCATTCCACACACTAAGAGCTCTTTAAAGAAGATGGCATCAAGCTCTGGGCACAAAGCAGCCCAGGCTCTGTGTGCCTGTGCCATTATCACCAGGAGAAGGAAGAGTCAAGCTCAACCTGCTGACTCTGCTGTGCATGATCTTGTAACAGCAGAGAGATACTTGTGGTGCTCCAAAGCAGCAAGACCCTAGCACATGCTTTATTCCCTTCCAGCAGGATCTCACCACCCTCACAATATAGTTTCACAAACAACCTTTCCACACTGACACCAGTGGACCTTGAACTCTAACCAACAGGCTTTAAAGTAAGAAAGATGTCAGGAATGAGCTGTCTCCAAAGCCACAATTGCTGCTTACAGGGAATTTTCCTCCTGTGGCCACTCTCAGGGTGCAATGGCTCCTCTTCCAAATTAAATAAACTGAGTTCTCAGATGTCTTACTTGAAGAGGGAAGGAAGTATGGAGAAATCAGCAGGATTATTTCAGAGCACAGAGTCAGCAACTTGGCAAAAAGAATGCAAACTAAATGAAGAAAAGAGCTTACAACAAAACAATTACTGCAGATACAGATGTGGCTGAGTTTGAAAACTTGACTTTTGACAGGAAATTAATAGAGGATTAACAATACTTCTCCAAAATACTGTCTGTTTAAAATCATTGGTTTACAGAAGTTGCTTTTTGGTGCTTCAGTGCTGAGTTTACCAACAGGAGTTCTTCATTTCCCTACTGAAGAGCTGCACCATTGCTAGAGGAAAGTCTTCTGTGACAAATCTGTGACTGCAGCCTCCTCAAGAAGCTGTTTGAGATCACATTTTGTTATCAAACAGTCACAGAATCAACCTCTGGGGGAGAAAATTTCTTGTGGCCTTTCAGTACTTAACAAAGGCTGATAAAACAGAGGGAGAGAGACTTTGTACACAGGCAGATAACCACAGAATGGTTTGGGCTGGAAGGGACCTTAGAGATCATCGAGCTCCAAACCCCTTGCCATGGGCAGGGATGCCAGCCACTAAACCAGGTTGCTCAGGATCACATCCCAGTTCTTTCTTTCCTTCCAACCTAGCCTTTAAACACTGCCAGGGCTGGGGCAGCCCCAGCTCCTCTGGGAAAGCTGTTCCAGGGCCTCACCACCCTCTGGGGAAAGAATTTCTTCCTAACATCTAATAATACAATAGTAACAATAATGATGATGATGACAATAGCATATGGGGGAATGGTTTTAAACTGAAACAGGAATGATTTAGATTAGACATTAGGAAGAAGTACTTTCCCCAGAGGGTGGTGAGACACTGGAACAGGTTGCCCAGAGAAGCTGTGGCTGCCCCATCCCTGGCAGTGTTCAAGGCCAGGCTGGATGTGGCCCTGGGCAACCTGGGCTGGTGGTTGGCATCCCTGCCCACGGCAGGGGGGTTGGAACTAGCTGATCTTGAAGGTCCCTTCCAACCCAACCCATTCTATCCTTCTGTGATCTGCATCCCTCCCTAGCCCTGCTCCACCTTGGCCAGTGTTTCTGTAAGGCTGCTGTAGTATTTTGAACAGGTCCAACCATGTGGCAGCACCTCACTGCTCCTCTCTGGAAGGTCAGCTCTGCTCAGCTCTGCTCCTCTCTGGAAGGTCAGCTCTGCTCATGACAGCAGGCATCCATCCAACAGGCAGTTCTGGCCTGATCTCCACACAAAAGTAACAGCCTTCTGGAAAAGCAAAGCTATGGCCATGAGGCACATTAAAGCCTAATAATCTCACTGACAGAAGCCTCATGAAGAACCAGCTGGACAGTTTCCAGCACCACTCTCTGCACTTTAGAGGGCTGCAAAATAGGGACTGGCCCCCACTCTGCATTTGACACCTGGAACATTCCTGAGTCAGGCCTTGAACCACACATGAGAGCTGAAAAGCAATGAAAAAGGAAGTGGTTTCCATCTGGCATCTGCTGTATCTCAAAAAGAAGCAAACACCTACATCCAGTTCTCAATTGGATTTGGATCCTTCTGTACTGTTTCCAGAAAGGCCAGAGAGAGTGGAAACACAGTGGAAATCCAACAGAGTGTAAATAAACTCACTGTGCTTTGTTGACAATAAAAAGGGAAGAAAACCAAAACACTTTCACAGAATCAGAGAATGGGTCCAGTTGGAAGGGACCTTTAGAGGTCAGCTAATCCAACCCCACCCCTGCAGCCAGCAGGGACATCTGCACCTAGAGCAGGTTGCTCAGAGCCCAAATCAACCTGAGCTGGGATGGTTGCAGGGCTGGGACATCTCCTCCCACCTCTCTGGGCAGCCTGGGCCAGGCTCTCCCCACCCTCAGGGTGAAGGTTTTCTCTCCCCACACAGCACAGCTGACTGCAGCCATGCCTCCCACTGGGAAGGGACAATCCAGACTGGGCTTTCTGGGCAAGAAAAGGTGTTTTGGCTGTGACAGAGAATTTGCTTGGCTGGACTCTAGCTGGAGAAAAAGAGAAGCCATTGGGTCTGTTTTCCCAGAACCACAGAATGTCAGGGGTTTGATGGTTGAGTTTATGGTAAATTGACTTACAGAACAGGATGAGCTTCTTAGAAGTATTTCAGTCATAAATCAACCCAAATCAAACCACTTTCCATACTGTAAGTTCATCAGAATGCTCTCTCAAGTTGTCCTCACATGCACTGCAACAGGGAAGAAAGCTGACAAATCTGCTAAAAGCTTTCAAAAGCCTCAATGAAATATTAATGTTCTGAAAATGATGAAGCCAGCACAAAAACACAAGTCTCCTTTGCCACTCCAGTTCTGCACAGCCCAGAGCAAGAGATGAAAGATTTCTTGCAAACAGTGATGGAATTATGAATAAAACAGAGAAAAATCAAACCAAAACCAACAAAACCCCTCCAACTGAAGCTGGAGCTGTACAGCTTGGGAACTGTCAGCTGTCTGACACAGCAACAACCAGCAAAAGGGATTCCCAGCAAACTAAGAACACAGTTAGCTGTTATAACATCGACTGTCACACACTGCACTGGCCTTACAGTTATGTTTAGCATGAGAAAAAAAACTTGTGCTGCAGGTCAAGTTAGAAGCACTGCCCCCAAAGCTCCTCTCTCTGGCTGCACAGGCACCTCTAGGACTCTCATCTTCAAGCTCTGGACCTGGAGAGACAAGTGCATTAAAGAGGGAGAGAGACAACTTTACTCTGGAATTGTGCTTGGACTCTCACTAACCTCCTGACAGATGTGGCCATGAAGGAGGAGTGGCCTGGCAGCACTGCTGCAGAGCAGTTTAGGCTTGGTTGCTTTTGCTAGTTGAGTGTTTTTTTGAGATGCTTTCTTATCTTTTAGTGACTTAGCAGAGAACTCTTTCCCCCATCCCCTCCAGTTTCAGGATACTTGGCTGATCAGGCAAATAGCAACCTGGAGTCACTTGCCAAAAGCTCCCCAGAAATGTTTTAATTGAATGATGACATCAATTACTTAATGCTAATGAGACTGAGATCATACTTTCATTTACTTTTTCATTCTGCAAAGGTGACTGTGGAGTTCCTCTTCCCAACAGCCAATCCCCCTCAGAGGTGTGAACAGAATTACTTGCAATAACACACTGCTCTTTATTGCTTGGTTTCCATTAGCAATTAATCCTAACAGATTAGCCTGGTTCTGTCACTGTGCAACAAGAAGTCAGGGAAGCCTTCAACTTACTCATCTAAAACAGAAGCCCAAGACTTCAAACTCTGATTCTCACAGGAAAAGCTAATTTCTCTCTAAGCATGGAGAGAGGAAAATTTAAGACTCTAAAAATGTCCAGGAAAAAAACCCCAACAACAAACTGAAACTGAAACAAAACATAACCCAAAGCCAAGCCAAAACAAAAGCATCACCTAAGCAAGCTAAGAACTGCAGAGAGGATCAAAATTAGACTTACAGACTCTGATTCCACATCATTTCAGCTGGAAAAAGCCCTGATGGAAGCCACAGACAAATGCAGGTGCATAAGGCAAGCACAGATGTTTGGCTAAGCTGCTGCTTCAGCTCCACAGTGTGACCTTGGCAAAGTTATCTGATGGCCATGGCCTAATTCCACCTCTGCTTTGCCTGGGAAAGGTGGCAAGGTCTTTGCAGACCTCTCCCTCCAGCTCAGTAACTGCAGGAGCCCACCCTCTTCCAAAACCTGGAAAACCTACAGAATACTGTGCTCTACCCAACCAAAGATCATCCTAGCTGCACTCTTGCTCCACTGGAACCCATTCCAGCATCCCTGCTCTCTGCTGCCTTGCTCCAGCACAGAATCCCAGAGGGTTAGGGGTTGGAGGGGACCTCTGGAGATCATCCAGCAGGGTCAACTACAGCAGGTGGCACAGGATGGTGTCCGGGGGGGGGTTGGAATGTCTCCAGAGATGGAGACTCCAGCACCTCTCTGGGCAGCCTGGGCCAGGGCTCCACCACCCTCCAAGGCAAGAAGTTCTCCTGCTCTTGAGCTGGAACTTCCTCTGTCCCAGTTTGGGCACAATTCACTCTCCCTCCCCAGTCTAGCCATGCTCCATCATTCTAGAGTTTAGTTTCCCTCCTCCTTGGTCACACAATGCTACTTGAACAGGAGATCCTCCACCAAATCCCTGCTGACCTCTCCAGCCTCACCACTGAGGAGGTGAGAATGGAAACATTCCCCTTCCTTCCTGCTGCAGATGACAACACAAAAACTACTTGTACATGAACCATCTGTTATTCTGCCTAATGGAGCCATAATCACCAGATATCAACCACTTCAAAGATCACTGTAGTGTTTATCAAACCAGTGGCTCAGTGTAATAATATTACCAGGGAGATACTTGTATCTTTCTGATAAAATATTATACTCACAGCAGGTTTTGCTTTCAATTACAAACATAATGGCCTCTGTACAGCAATCTGAAGCACCACAGACAGTACCACACAATTTAGGGGGGGTGGGAGGGGGAGCAGCAAGTGTTGACAGCAGTAATTTAAGACAAGATATTCTGCCAAGAAGGAAGAACTAAAGAATTCAAGTCTTAAAGGCTAGCAATTAAGCAAAAGTTGTGAGAAAAGGAGGAGTGGAGCCAAGAGGAGCTCTCCAGTTTGGTTGGTGAGACATGTCTGCTGACTCCACATGTTCCACAGAGCTAAAATCTGTGCCATGCTGCCTAACAGCATGGCAATGGTCAGGAAACAAAGCAACCACTTCTCTTCACTATCCTTTGTACAGCAGGTCATTGCTTCTGAAGCACTGGGCACTCCAGATGTGCAACAGCACTGTCTATAAAACAGAAACAAAATCAATTCCTTGGGCTATCTCAGCTTAGATCTTCTCACCCAATAGGATGCTGAGCTGCCTTTTCAGTGCCAGCCCACCTGGAGCATCCACAAAAACCACCTTGTAGGCTGTAGCAGCTCAGACTCCACTCCAGAAACTCTGGAGAGATTGTTCCTCTTGCCCTAGGTAGTTCTGCTGAAGGAAGACACAACCAAACCTCTCCTGAGCCCCAAAGTCCCACTCTGGCAGCACCATCTCCTTGAACACACAGAGAAGCTGCCACAAAGCCAGGATGTGCTCACAACCTGACACCTTCCTCACAGCTCTCTGCAGCATGATACCCATCTCAACTATGCTGTGCACAGATTGGATTCAATACTTCATGTCAAAAGCTCCAAAAGGGGGAAAAAACCCAACCTACCCAGAAATGCAGCCTGCTGAAGTCCAGCACCCAACTCCACAGTCCTGCTGAGACTGGCACAACAGCTATACATCACCCCAAAATCTGCTTTTCAGACAGAGGAAAGGGAAATGGCAAAGCAGCACAGAGCTGAGAGCAATAAGGTGCCTGTTTCTAACTCCCTTGGTTGCTCTGATTTAAAACTGATGTTTCTTTAGCTACTTGACTTTGTCTCTCCTTTATTTCAGCAGACAGCAAGCTGGGAATGAGGAATTTATCCTCTGAAAAAACCAGTCATCCCAGAGGCAGAACCTCTCCTGGAGGTAACCCAGCAGAGCCTGACCACTGGAGCCATCCCCTTCCTTCTGGCCAGAACAAAGTCACACAGAGGCTCTGAGCAGGTCACCGGGGACTGGTTCTGCAAGGGCTCTTGCCCAGGAGACACTTGCTTCCCCCACGGTTTAGTTTCAACAGATGGGTTAAGTGCTGCATTGAGAGAGCCACAGGATGAAAATCCTGAGAATTAAGCAGAGGATCTTAGCATTCAAGCACAACAAGCAGAGCTTAAAGAGCTAATGTAGACTGACATGCAAAAGTGTGCAATCATTTCCATGTGGCTGCCTTCCTCTCCTTTACATATGAGGGCAAGAAAGCCCCTGGGGCTGTATGAGTGCCTAAATGGGTGCAGGTTTCCTTTAGTCTCCAACAAAGGCTTTAAGCCATTGGCAAGCTGCCCTAGCCTAGCTGCCTTCTTCCTTTTTCAGCTGTGTCTCCATCCCCAGATAGCACAAGGGCTGCTTGGAATGTGCTCCCTGCCCAAGCAGAGGTGCAGGATAGCACAGGAAACCCGAGTCAGCTTTTCCCTTCCATGAAGTAACTCCCTGGAACAACCAGCAGAAGTCGTTTGCATTTAGGGATCTACCAGTATGGGACAGCTAAAGAGCAGACAAGATGTTCAAAGCCCAAACATTAACTGGTTTAGTGAGTTAAGACAGAGATGCTGTCTGCAGTGGCTTGGGGCAGAATGTGCTGAAGGAGCAGAAATCTACCTTTCAACTAGGAATCTATGAACCAGCTTCAAACAATCCCTTGCAAAGGTGGAAGCAGTCCAAGAGCTGCTAGCTTGCTGCAGTGGGACAGTAACTCTGGGAGACTTCTTGGCACACTTCACCCATGGGAAAAGCTAAGCTATTCTTAACCAGCTATTCTTGAGAGCAGAATACAGAAACAACCCAGCTCCTGCACCTCCCAGACCTCTCCACTTCACTGGCTCCTTTCATTCTCCCTTCCTTGGACTACTCTGCACTCTACCCTCTCCTGATGTCAAGTCCTCAACAGCAACACTGCTCAATTTTTGTTAAGCCTGTCAGCTCCTCAGTCCTGATCCCCAGACAGAGCCATGAGCAGCTGTCCCAGCACAGCCCAGAGGCTGTCACTCTGCAGGTCAAGGGCAACAGAAAGCAGCAAACACGTTCTAAGCTGTGCTGTTGCCAGATCTCTCACAACCTGAAGCCAAACTCCACTTTAGGAGATGTCTGTTTACTCCTTCCCCAGCTCTCCTCACCAAGCCTTCCCTTTCATCCTCCTGCCCAAAGAGTTGTGTGTCTGCTGGGAGAGGAGTGTGCCTGCAGTGTCTGTGTTTCTAACCCCAATTTATTGTCACAGAAAGGTACCATCTAATTTGAAACAAGAGAACATGAGTAGTAATTGCTTTCCTCAAAGAAGAGGCCAAGTTATGGCATCCTGCATGGCATGGGGAACTCTGGCACCACCAGCAGCCTCACTCCATGCCCTTCTCCCTTGTTGCTTCAATCAATGACACCACTTAAATCTCTCAAACATGGCAAAAACAGAGTCACCTTTGCTCCAGGCTCCACACAGAGGTGTGGGAACCTCCAGACACAAGCCCCTGCAGAGCTGCCAGTCTCTGAACCCTTCTTGCTCCTGGGCTTCTCCCATCAGGCTCAACACAAGAAGCAACCTCCACATCCCACAGAGATGATAGAATCACAGAAAGGTTAGAGTTGGAAAGGACCTTTAGGGACATCTGCAGCTAGAGCAGGCTGCTCACAGCCCCAGCCAACCTGACCTGGGGTGGTTGCAGGGATGGGACATCTCCCACCTCTCTGGGCAGTCTGGGCCAGGCTCTCACCAGCCTCAGGGTGAAAAATGTCCTCCTGAGATCCAGTCGGAGGGAAGGAGGGAAGGAGGGAAGGAGGGAAGGAGGGAAGGAGGGAAGGAGGGAAGGAGGGAAGGAGGGAAGGAGGGAAGGAGGGAAGGAGGGAAGGAGGGAAGGAGGGAAGGAGGGAAGGAGGGAAGGAGGGAAGGAGGGAAGGAGGGAAGGAGGGAAGGAGGGCCCAAACGTTCTTGTTCCTGCAGCTTTGTTCAGCTTTGTTAACAATCAGCTTACCCACCATGAAAGAAGGAAGAGAGAGACACATGCTGCTAGGCAAGTGATTCCCTAGCAAGCCCCAGGACAGCAACCCTAACACAAGAGGTATGATTTTGCTGGATCCAAAGGCTTCTCTTGATGGCTTCCATGCTCCCAAATGTTTTACCAAAGCTCTGTACAATGAAGGACATTCTGCTAGACAAAAGCCAAAGGGTAATTACACCTTCCTGTTTGCTCTTCTAGCCAGACCTTTCTTTAAAGGCCTCCTGCAAAAAAAAAGAATTGCCTTGAAAGGCTTCCAAGGCAACACCAGCTCCAAGGGTTTGGATTTTTTTCTGATCTGGGGGAAATAGGAGAGCAAATGAATTCTGCTCTAGCACAGGCATCTGTGCCTCTGGTCAAGGTTACTGCAAGAAGGTTGGTTAAGTCTCTAAGGGTGACTAGGCCTCCCCAATGTTCACAGGCTGCAATTTCAAAACAGGACTTAACAAGTAAAGTGTATCAAACAGAGGAATAACTAAACAGAACAGCAATGTTTGCTCAAGGTTTCTAGGTGTGGCTGCAGCCAAGACATAATGGCATTATTTATATCTGACTCATTTGCTTTGTCTTCATCCCTGATTCTCCCTCTTTGGGACTCAATCATGGACTTTTTCTTCTGCACCACTTGTAGGACTTGTAAAATTCAGGCTGTTTTGAAGAAGAACTTGAGAATTTAAAGCAGACAGGAGAAACTCCACAGGTACAGCTGGGTTAGATCAGTCTGTGTTCAGCTGAAACACACTGCTGCTGTCTTAGCCACCCTTCAGCTCACCTGAGCCCCCAGCACACTGCAGACACATCCTCTCCCTGGTTTCAAAGTCTCTCCCTTTGCAGATGACACTATTCTCACCTATGGGGCAGAGAGCTGAGTGTTAAAAGATCCCAGATCTGCTCCTGGCTTTGCTGTGCTCCCTGACTGCACAACTCACCTCTGTGCTCCTCAGCTTCCTGCCTCTCCACTGACAATAACAACACTTCCCCCTTTCCACTGCAGCAACTTCTATTCCCAAACTGCCTAACTCTGGAGGTTTTCATTCCAATTACAATAAGAATTGTTCTTTTCTTTCTTTATTTATTTTTTAATCCACAAGGGATCACTTAAAAGTTTCTGCCCTAAGAACAAACACAGGCCTCAGCCTCAAGAAAACATTCACAGGAGCATTCTGCTATTACAAGATCTACTTTTTGCTAACACAAGACAGGCTTCAGCCTTGTGGTGTTTGGTGTTTTCCTAAGAAACAAAGCTCACATTCCTAACAGTTTAATCAATTGCCCTCTCTCCAGCTTGCCAAAGTTGACAGCTTTACAAACTGCAGGCCTGAGGTGCCTGTGCTCTCCAACAGGGAACAGAGTCAAGTGCTAAGAGGTGAGAGCATCCTGAGCCAGCACTGCTGCCAGAGGCTCTGGTCTGAAAGCAAAGGGCTGGAGCTCCTGAGGACAACCTAGGGGAACCAGAGAGTCACAGAACTGTCAGAGTTGGAAGGGATCCTTCCAGATCAGCTACTTCCAACCCCCTGCCTGCCAGGGACACCTCCCACTAGAGCAGGGTGCCCACAGCCCCAGCCAGCCTGGCCTTCAAAGCTGCCAGGGATGGAGCTTCCACAGCCTCTCTGGGCAACCTGTGCCAGTGTCTCCCCACCCTGACAGTGAAGAACTTCCTCCTAACATCCAATCTCAATGTCCCCTCCTCTACTTTAGATCCAATCCCCCTAGTCCTATCACAACCTGACCTCCTAAAAAGTCCCTCCCAAAACAGCCATGTTTTTCACCAGCTCAGAGCCACAGCATGGAGCCATCTGAACCAAACCTTTCCCCCAACACCCTTCTCCTTCCCCACACACAAACAAACTGCCAGATCTCAGAGGTCTTTTCCAACCATAATGATTCTGTGATTTACTTAGAAGGTGCAAGGCACTGCCACAGGCTGCCCAGAGAGGTTGTGGCTGTCTCATCCCTGGCAGGGTTCAAGGCCAGGTTGGATGTGGTTCTGGGCAACCTGGGCTAGTGGATGGCATCCCTGCCCATAGCAGGGGGTTGGAGCTAGCTGATCTTTAAAGTCACTTCCATCCTAAACCATTCTATGGTTTAGGCAACCAAAGGCCTTGCTAGAACCACCCCATGGGACACACATCCAGCTTTTCTTCATGTCAGAAATGGAACACCTTTAACAGGCATTTTCCACTTAAGAGTCAATTAAGGGAAAAACCCAAAAGACAGCACAGCCAAATAGTGCAGATCTGTTCATTCCTCCAGCAGAAGCACTGAGGATCAAGGGCCTTTTATCTCCTGCCCACATCACCTGGTGAATAATCCCAGGCTGGAATTTGCCCTGTCACTTCCCAGCTCCTGGAGCAACTCTCCTCCTCCTCCTCCTCCCCACTGTGACAGTGCAGACAGTGAGCAGGAATGTCAGCAGCTGCTCTGCAGCACAAACCCATCCTGCTTACACATCTTGCCTTCCTGACAGCAAGGCAGAGTGACCTTTTACAGCTCTTTGTTAGCTTTGCTCATACCTCTCTTTCCAGAAAGTAAGCAGAAAACTTCAAAGCCTCTTTCTCCTCCTCAGGGTTTCTTTTGCTTGGTCAACTTATCTATGTGATCATGGTTTCCAGAGAGACACAGATGGCTTCCACACTGGGTAATTACAGCAAAAGGTGATGATGAAGACACCAGGCAAAGAAAGCAGCCTTATCAGGACATCCCTACTGACACAGGTACTCAGTGAGCAAATGACAGTATTTCCAGAAGAGGTGCCTTATCTGCTGCATCATTCCTGCTTTCCAGCCCATCCTTCCAATTTATGGCCAACCTAATGCTCCAGCACAACTTGCCTTGTTTGTATGTTCCAAACTCAGCACTACTGTGAGCTCCCATGGCTTGTTCCACGCACAGTTTGTCTTCCTGGCCACCCCTTCCCACTGCCAGCAGCACAGCTCAGCACCCCTCCCATCCCCCCACAGGCCATCCCTCTGGCAACTACACCAATGGCTCCCATGGAAAAGCATTAGGTGGGAAAATACTTCTCAGCTTCCTGTCATGATATTCTGCAGCTCCTAAGGAGGAACTGGAAGTATCACATGATGATCTGTTCCCAAAGGAACAGCTCTGTCTGCACCAGGAGATGTGTGTGGCTGTGATGACAGCAGCATCCTCTCTCCGTGCAGGGCAGGGGAGCTCTCAGGAGGGGCAGGGATAGAGCAGAACTTCCTCCAGCCACTTACCCATGCTGCTCTCTGAAAGATTTAGTAGAGGAACACCAACATTGCTGTTCCTAAATAAATCCTAATGCACAGTCAGCTACCACCTAGAAACATATCCCCCCCCCCCCCCCAAATCCTCCTCTTTGCAACCCCTGCTTTATTTCCAACACCAGGATGGGTTAAGTTTCCCAGCTCCTTTAGGGCTAAGGTACAGCAACAGGATCCCTGTGAAGAGCAAGAAGACAGGAAAAGCATCCCAACCAATCCCTTGCCACTGCTGCACTTTAGACCTGATGGTTGACATCAGTCCTGCTCCCAGAGGCAAAATGGGAGTGCTTTACCCACTAAGTCAAGCAGCTCCCACGGCTAGAGCCATCCTAAATGGAATGCATTATTCCTGCATGAAAACAGATGTTTTTCAAGGCAGCTAGCCATCAGGCTGCTCCCAGAGAGATTAAAGAAGAGACCTAATTTTATCAGGCAGGGATACAATTCTCCTGGTTGGGTTTTTTTTTTTTAGCTCCCTAGGGACATGGAGCTGGTGAAAGCAGGTTGCCTGACTGCTGGGGAGAGGCTCAGTCGCTGATCACTGAGGCAGGAACTCACAGGCTGGATTAATGCATGCCCTGTAGGCTCCCTGGGCTCCCAGCCCCATGGGATTCAGAGGCCAGAAAGACCCAGTTTGGATCAGCAATTCTCAAGTCAACAAGAATGAGGAAAAGTTTATGTTGGCAGACAAGTGCTCAAACTTCAAGGAAGCTTTTTTGGTCTTTCCCCCCCCCCCCC